>ML861014.1:11003-24293 GCA_009831015.1 Picea engelmannii | reverse complement strand
GTTAAAAATGGATGTAATAATAGCTTCCCTTGGAATGAAGAAGTTGCATACTATGAATAAAAATATTTGGAATCAACTAAAGCAAAAAAAATCAACAAACATGACTAAGTGGATGAGTGTAAAAGAGCTTGAGCAGTGGGTGATTTATTTAGGACTAAACCCTAAAGGTATTTCATTTGTACAAGCCCTCATAAAAAACAAGACATTGAAATAAAATCATTAAACAAAAAAGATCAATACACCTGAAATTGATCATGTTCAAACACCATAATTGCAAGCAATGCAACATAAGAAATATCCATCGTTGAGAAAAATAGTACAAATGACAGATCATTTGGAGGTATATGATTAGAAAATTGAATTTTTAAATCAAGAAATTCCTTCTTCATAATATTTAGATTCAACATAACCATCTATGGAATTAGCCATATCTTTATCAAAGATTAATTTTAAAAGAGTTGAGATTGAAAAACTCAAGAAATTAGTACCTATGGAGAAGGATGAAATCAATATTTTCAAGGGACGCCTAAAGGACAAAGATAAAACTATTGAACAATATGAAAAGGTGAAGGCTAAATTGCAAGGATATGTGGAACAATTACACAAACAATTAGTTGGTAAACAATACTTAATAGGTGAAATACATCTCATCTAGGATCATATCATAACAATGGTTTAAAAAATGTCGGATTGTTTTAAGTTGGTTGGAGAAAATAACTTATTGTTTAATAAAGCTCATAATGTCATACAACAGGTTTTCCAAGAATTATGACATACGACAAATAACAACCAAAATTATAAAATCTCTTAATTTTATATCAAAGGATGAGTTAAATAATAAAGGAATTAAAGATAGAAATTCAATGGTAATGGAGACAAAAAAAGTTTCTTCTAAACAAAGTTTGATCCATCATGCCCAAAATAAATGCATTGTGGTCAAAAGGAATGTTGATTTTTTCTCCAATATGTTTGATAAGTTAATATAGATGGGTTTACCTACTTTCTGGAGTAAAAAAGGAGGAATTTTAACATTTGAAAATTATAGATAGATTTTGTTCAAAGTCAAAGAGAAAGTGATGAAAATTTTGATGAAATGAATGGAGTTATAAGAGGTCAAACAATAGTGGACAAGTTAATAGATTATTTTTATTCTCTATGGTAGATTAAACATTTATTTTTGACAATTTTGACATAAGACAAATATGTTGAGTTAGATATTGCATATAGGAAAATGGTGGCATACCAGTATCCTTGAAATAATGATTGGGAAGCTCTAATTCAGTTAATATAGGAATGTGTCATAAAAAAAACAAGAGAAAATCTAGGAGATATAATGGGTGAAATCCATATTTAAATGTACCCAATGCCATTTTTTAAATCCAAATCAATTGTTGCAATATTGAAACATAAAAAATATCTCCTAATAACCAATTTTGGTTATATTAATTTTGGTATAAAAGAAGAAAAACTCGATGTAAAAAGTGTCTTGGCTGGTGGAAAGAGGACCGACAAAATTTGAATGAAAATTATTCTCAAACCCTGAGAGATTCATAATTTGAGGAGTTTTAGGTTGTGTTCCCAATTTTGATGTCTTTTGTTTCATAATATTTCTTTCAATCTTGTATATTATTTTATAAGCGTATTAAAATTGGTATGACCTTAACTACTACAAATTTAAGAAGAAATTATTAAATATTATAAATTTCCTAAATAATATTGTAAATATTTTGGACCTATATCTTTTTCATCAATTAAGTGAAAAGTAATGAATTATTCATTTCTTTTCATTTACTATTTTTCTTATATTAGATACATTTGTATTTTTCTTCTATTAAGATAGAAATAGTATTTATTGAGACAAAATGCATTTTTCTATCTTAATTTTTTATCGTATATTATTTCCATCACTCTTTAAATTACAAATTGTCTAAAATATAGAAATTGTTCCTCTCAATTTCTAATCATATTTTTAATTAGGTTTTAAAGGTTGATATTCCATATGAAAGGATAAAAAAATATGTTATAAGATAGGTTAAAGAAAATTAAAAATTAAAATTAAAAAAAAAAATGAAAATGGATGCATTGGCATAGTTTCCTAGCTAGAAACATATCAAGTGTTACAACAGACCCAAAAAAAATCCATTTGATGCCTCAAAATGGATTTGGAAGGTTTCAAAGCCCAATTTTCCAAGCCAGGACCTACCATTAAAATGGCCTCGCAAGATGATACATCCAATTTTTTTCACTCTCAAAGAATAAAGATAGATGAAAATAATATTATGATTCAATAAAGAACATACCTGTAACATCCCGCTCTGGCGCACTAAGAAAACTTATCCTTGAGGACACTTGGTCACAAGTGATATGGACTTTTATGATGTTAAAACATTTATCCTTGATTATGATGCGTTATGATAGATGACATGATGTTTTATTGCTTTGACGTAGAGAGGTGCTATTAACTGAGTTGTATTGAGTGTGCAGGGTTTTGGACCTTGAGGATGCAGAGGCATCGGTGGAACCCCTTGGAATCTGGATTGAGTCGGGGTGTGTGCTATTTGGGTTGATTTATTTACTGTGATATTTCATTGATTTGATGATATGATGTTGACATGTTTTGACACGATTGTTGATGATTTAGGTTGACGATAGCTTGTCGACCAGACTCACATACGGAGTAAAGGGGTCACACACGATTTCCAGAGAGGTTGAGGGAGAGGTGTGGACAACAGCCCTGCCACAACCTACTAGCACTCCCACCGTGGCTCGAACTGTAGGTTAACGATTACCTAGTTCGAGAGGAATCCACGATGTCGTGAGGGCAGACTGCGACAGTTGCTCACGATGATTCTAAGGGGCGCACAATAAGGCGGGGGCCTTATTCCTTAGAGACCTTAATCTCCCACAAGTTCACGTAGTGGAGTGTTGACTCCAAGGGTTATAGATGTCTACCAATCAGTCAAGTTGGCGAGTGGCAGCCTTGGAGCACGTGGTGGATCTTGAAGGGCACGTCACGCAAAATAAACACAATTCGGCGAGTGGCACCCTTGGAGCACGTGGTGCATCCTGAAGGGCACGTTGAGCGAAAGAAACATAAGTTAGCGAGTGGCACCCTTGGAGCATGTGGTGCATCCTGAAGGGCAGGTCGGGCAAGAGAAACAACCGGGGCGAGTGGCACCCTTGGAGCACGTGGTGCGTCCTGAAGGGCACGTCGCATTGATGTTGAGTAAGGAACAAACCTAGATGGCCCTAAGACAATTAACACCCTAAGAAATTCTTAAAACAACTTCCCTAAAGAATTTTCAACCAGTTCAGAATCTAAACCTAAGTCTAAAACTTCTCTAGAGTAAAATTTTGTTAAGCCTTAAGAAAAATACCCTATAAAAATAAAAATAAAGATATAAACTAAAACCCGCTCAAGTAATAGTTTTAGTATTCTTAAATTTAGAGGGTAAAATGAAGAGGAATAATTTAATTAAAATCCGTGGTTTTAAATTGCAAAGAGGAATTAAATTATTTAACTTGGGGAAGTATAAAAAGATTTAAATTAATAATAAAGGGAAAAGAGTAAATAGCGCAACTGCCATTTTGGCTCTAATAAAAAGGGGAAAGAAKGGAATAATAAGAATTAGGAAACTGAGTAATGGAGGAAACATAATTAAGGAAAGTTGGGAACTTATGGTAAAAAGCGAGGTCAACATAGWAASGAATCTGCAATTAAGAACCTTCTAATTTGAGCTAATTTAGCAACTTCATTTTTAGGGAAATTATTTAAAACATGTAAGGGGATCTAGGAACACCTAGGAGGAAATTTAGGAGCAACTCTAGGTGGGTGAGGGAAATGAGTAATTTAACAATTTAAAGAAAACAATTATTTGAGGAAAGAGGGGGATGGACGACACTTGTGCGAAGGAGAATATTTAGAATATTTTTATGAAAACTTAATTAAAATGTGATTTAGGGAAAGTTGGAGGTTGGAAAAAATCTATAAAAGAAAGGGAAGATGAGGAAGAAGGGGATCGACTGTTAGGATAACTTTACGCTGCTGGAATTGTGACTTGATTGATTACTCGTGGAGAGTTGGGATTTCTCAGCTCAGATAGGAGTGGTAGCTCGGCCTTGTGGGGCGAGCTGGGAAGCTAGACATACCATCTGGATAGTGTATGGCCCCCTTGTGGCTCGGGGGGCTATGGAGGAATAAGAGTACCCCTAGCAATTGGCTGGGAGGTACAGGTGAGGTATCGACGATCAGCAAGCAGGACCGAGACAAAGCACGTGTATGACACTCGAACAGGACGTTGAGGCAACGGTATGATTTTTTTAAATTTGTAGAATCGTATGCATTATGACTCATGCTGGGAATGGATCATCAGTTTTGAATGGACTAAATGGATGTTTTTAGTTGTTTACTCAGTGATTATAGTCGTATCTGATGTTCTATTCTTAAGGTTCTCATGTGATAAGCATTGTGGTTGAAATCATGTACAAATTTATATTCTATGGGTTTTTGGGGGATAAATTACAACTAATAGCTATTGAGAAACCTCAGAAAATGAAATTGTTACTGATGTTAAATGCCTCTATAAATAAAGTTTTTCCCCTGTTTTAATAGATAAAAACAAAAAACAAAAAACAAAAAACAAAAAACAAATGGTATCGTTTTTCCCCTTTTGTGTGTTAACCATGTAAATGTCATGTATTTTGTTTCTCTATGCTAGCTCAACATTGGTTGTCTGTCGTGTAAATTTGTTCCTTTTTCCTCTGCCATGCTTGATTCTTATAATGGAAGTCACTTGCCGAATCGTTCCCTGAAGTTATCGCCAGAAATTTTGGCTAATTCACCCATCCGAAATGCACGTTAGGTTAAACATTTTGTGTCTAAAACGTAATAAGGGTTCGATATGTCTATACTACATTTATGCTTAGAGAGTATTCCACGCAAATTTTTATAAACGAAATTTTATGTTGGAGGAATGCAAGAAATTTTTAAGCAATGAATCTGATGTTTAGAATTTAGTAATAGATGGTAGGAAATTTTTTCTTTATGATAGATTGGTCGGTTCCTTGAAGACATGCTTGCCTGGACATCCACTGCACTGACTTCGCTTCCTTTCGCCCCTGTTACCGGTGTGAGTCCCACCCATTTTCACCCTAGCGAACCGTGTCGTGACCTAGAGTTTTCTTCTCAGCAGCAGTGTTAAAATCTTGCAGAGTCTTCGCCTCTGCATACGGTGATGTGTTGCATTTTGTAGACGCTAGAATCACCATCCCTAGGTGAACTGTAAATCGGCTTCCTGAGACTACCCTTTCCAGTCAACACGTTTATCCAGGGGAATTTTCGTAGGTGTGTAGTTGCCCCGCTGTCAGCTCTTTCACAGCCACCATCTATTGGGTAACAACAACCTTCACTCTCCACAGTCCAAATAGAGTTGCACCCGATGGTTGGGTTACGTCAATGGATCTTCTTTTGAAGCGCGCAGATCCCACAATGTTAAATCTCGGTTAGACCGTGAGGCGCACAGACCCTTGGTATTCTCCTTGGAATGCGTCTTGGGATTTTGGTAGAAACCTGCATTGTAATTGTTATGGCAATTAGTTAATGGCAGTAAAACTTAATTCCGACAGACTGTTGATTGATAGATTTCATAGCGTCTCTTTGGTTGGACCTGCATGTTGATCGTTGTTCCTTGGCGCCTCTAGTGGGCCTCAACGAAATTTGGGGGCACTAATCCCTGCTTTTAAACCTAATCAGGGTCAGTTGCTAAACACCAAGATCGATGCCTGAGCGATCGACATGTCCTTGAATTTCCAGAATATGGCTTTTTCCCTTTTAACAATATATTATCACCTTAGACAACCCATGGATGTATCTTTATTTTTCTTTTAATAGTATGTTATCTCTAAAATTTAATGCGGTTGAACATCCAGAGGAGAAGTAGGCTGTAGGTCACAGCCCTACGATTGGCCACGATAACCCGCCTTCACCGGGCACTAATGACATAAGTTGGTTGAGCGTTGATAATTTTCGGAAATGAAAGATTTTGTATTAAGCCATTCTAATGCTTGCCAAACTTGCATGCGATGGCTAGCTTGTTTTGCCTTTAATAATATATTATGTTTTGTGCGATTAACGTTTATGTCAGAATAAACTATTTAATATATCAATTGCCAGGATGAAAACGTTCATCTTCTTATATCGATGAAAACGTTCATCTTCTTATATCAATTGCCAGGATGAAAACGTTCATCTTCTTGGTACATGGTTTTTTGATCTCTTAAAACAATAGAGTAACTAGGTCATAACAGAAGGCGATTCAAAATCCTGAGTTCAACCTTTGGTAGAAGCTTTTTCTCATCTAAAATATCTTATAGGGAATCTTTCGTTTTCAGCCCTTCTATTCGAAGCATTTGTATTCGAGGTTTTGAATTTAGTCTATGATTTAAGATGACCAGTTTTAGAAGATCGAGGATTCGAGGTAATGAACAATAAAATAAAGTTTGTTGATTTGTTTAAGTAATTTTCACTAATTCTATGATAGGAAGGGAACAACTATGAAATAAGGCTCTATAAATTAAATTAATATAAAGGAATCTTAATATAAAACTTTTCGCATATATTTTTCCTTAAATGACAACTTTAAACTTAAAAATAATCAAAACTTTGCTTATCCACAAAAATACCCAACCTAAAATATACTATCTTTCATTACTAGTATAACTCTACTTCCAATATTCGGTTTATCTTACTGAACTAGAATGCAAATTTTTTTTTATTATAATTTGATATTGAATGAATGCTTATGAAGAATATATCATTGTCATTATTTATCATTAGGATAATTTTTAATTTAGAGGATATCTCATAAGAAAAGACAGTGGTTGTATCATAATGATTTTTCGTTTAAGTAATGCTTATATATTTAGTTTCCATGATGAAGTTGGTCTTAAATAAGTTCAGGGTCAGGTTACCTTGTTAATATTGCAGGTGGTTAGATGTGTGAATACCTTGTTGTTAAGTAATGTGCTTGTATTCATGTATCTTAGATGGATGGATGATGACGATCATACTTTTGTGCAATTAGACTTCTCGTCACAATTGAGTTTTAGATTTTAGACTTGTGCGCAATAAGATATTATGTATTAATGAATGATGGATCCCAATAGTTTCTTGCATTATAAATTTATCAATGATTATTGGACTAACAACCCTTGCACCATGTAGACAAAATGAATGTTTTAATGCGCCATTAGATATTGTTGATGATGGATTGATTTAGAGCTATATTATTACTACGTAGTTAATTAAAGTAGAAGTTGATGTTTAACAGTAAGAAGTACTCTCACCCTTGGTTAAACGGAATGTGGTTGACAGAACGAACCTTAGTTAATCATTGATGTTGGTAGAATTATCATTTTTAGTTTGGTACTGATGATGTCAGGTGGGATGTAGACACCTCCATGTAGCTTTAGTATATAAGGTTGTGTGTGTAATTATTTTATGTGTAAGGAATCCAATGTTGTATCAAGAGTCTAGGACCCTTTAAAGGCAGGGTTTCCACTCTTGCGACACACTTCTAAGGTCGTATCAGTAGTCTCGAGCTATTTAAAGGCAGAGTTCCCACCATTGCGACCTCCTGACATAGATTACTAGTTTCTGCCTGAGCAGTCGGCCAGGAGCTTATCTGACCTTCTCTCTCTCCGGAGCAGAGAACTAAGATTAAATGCCCTACTTTCCTATGCATAAATAGTAAATTCTACTACTATGGATTCTTCCTTCTGTGTTCGTACGGTACATAACACAGTATGTCGTTTAATTCTTGCAGTTACTTGTTGTGTGCCTTATGTCTATGGTCGTTTAATGCTTGCAACTACTTGTTGTGCGCCTTATTTCTTCTTGTTGTGATCATCGTGGTGGCATCTTGTTAGTCGTTGGGCGGCGACGTAGAGTCGAGTGTGTCTGTTTCCTTTTTACACGCCCACACACACACCTTAAACAAAACAAAAAATTGCACCTGTTATCAGAGTTGTTGTCGTAACAAGGAGGTTGTTACATGTGGTATCAGAGCGGGTTCAACCCGCGACTTGGGATCGCTACGACTTTCGTTGATATGATTTAATTATACTGTTGCGGATCAAGTTGACTATGTGTGTGTAGGTAATCATGGTTAGAGGATGCCACGGAGGCAGATCATGGGTTGCTAAGGGAGGAGGCGCGACGCCTCCAGTAGCATCCACACCTGAGGGGTCTAACTCCCGGGGAGACGAGCAAGTTCTCGGACAGGAGCAGATAGTAGTTGGCGACGTAGTCGGAATGATGAGATCCTTTCAGTGCATGTCCGAGGCACTGATTAGTCGTTTGGATAGAGATTAGGCTAGAGCGTCGGCGCCTGCTGAGGTTCAGCCGCGCACACCAGTATTTACTGGTAGCATTCACCGTGAACTCAAGAAGGTCAAATTTCCTAAGTTCTTTGGTGCCCCGGACAACATAGCCACCGATGCATGGTTGGAGAACATGGCAATGTGCTTCGCACTTCGCGATTATACCTCCAACATGAAAGTCCGCATGGACATTTTTCAACTGAAAGGAAGCACTCTTCTATGGTGAAAGACGCTCCTACCACAACTGAACATGGCCGTAGAAGACGTTTCATGGGAATTGTTCGAGGAATGGTTCTGAGAGAGGTACCTTTCAGATGAATTCATTGAGCGTCGTCTCAATGAGTTCAACACCTTATGACAAGGAGGTCGTACGGTGCCCGAGTACGAGGCACGTTTTATGGAGCTGCTCCGGTATGCTCCGCACCTTAACATAGAGAAACTTAAGGTCAATCGGTTCGTGTTCAGCTTTAATGGAAGACTGTGTGCAAAGATTAGTATTTTGATGCCTCAAACCTTGAACGATGTCGTCCAGAAGGCCCTCATAGCAGAGGAGGAGCTTATCAGTGAGGGTCAGAACCAGACTCCAGCGAGACCAACAGGGCAGGGACAGAGACGTGTGATTGTAGGATAGAACCAAGGAGTTTCCCTGAGGTTCGTCTCTTCCTTACAGTTATGGAAGCGTATGCGCAAGGGGTGCAAGCTTTCTGAGATCCTCGAGCTAAACGAAAAGGGAGTAGCAGAAGGTCTAGAACACCTTCCGATGGTGAAAGAGTTTGCGAACGTATTTCCAGAGGAGTTTCCTGGGATGCCACCGAAAAGGGAACTGGAGTTTACCATAGACCTGAAACCAGGGACCGAACCGATAGCAAGAATGCCTCATCGGATGTCGACCCCGTAGTTTCCAGAGTTGAAAATGCAAATGAAGGAGTTGTTGGACCTGGAACTGATACACGCTAGTGTGTCACTGTGGGGTGCACCAGTTATTTGGACACTATGAGTTTACTGTTTTACTGTTTGGACTGACAAACGCGCCAGGAGTATTTATGAGTTTGATGAACGGGGGTTCCGAGAGTACTTGGACAAGTTCGTCCAATTATTCATTGATGATATTTTGATCTACTCTCGGACGACAGAGGAGCATGATGAGCACTTGTGCTTGGTACTACAGTGCCTGCGAGAGCACCAATTGTATGGGAAGTTGTCCAAATGCTCTTTTTATCAGTCGAGGATTCTCTACTTAGGGCATGTCATCTCTGGCGAAGGTATCATCGTGGATCCAGCCAAGGTTGAGGCTATTATGGATTGGTCTGCGCCGATGAATGTCACAAAAGTGCGTATCTTTATGGGTTTAGCAGGATACGATTGACGGTTTGTCGAGGGATTTACGAAGATAGCAAATCCGATCACGAAATTGCAGAAGAAAAACAAGAAGTTTGTTTGGACCGAGAAATGCGCAGAAGCATTTCAGAGGCTTAAAGAGTTATTTTAACAACACCGATACTAAAATTTCCTGACATGGATGCGGACTTCTTGGTATGCACTGACGCATCCAAGGAAGGTTTAGGTGGAGTCTTGATGCATAACGGATGAGTGATTTCTTACATTTCAAGGAAATTGAGAAGGCATGAGAAAAAATAGGCGACGCATGATTGGGAGTTATTAGCCATCGTATATGCCTTGAAGGTTTGGAGACACTATCTGGTTGTATGCAAATTTGAACTAAAGACTGATCATTGTGGACTAGAACACATTTTTGCGCAAAGCGACCTGAAAGCGCGACAACGACGTTGGTCGAAATTGCTTAGCGAATACAACTTCAAGATTACTTACATAAAGGGAACAATGAACCGAGTGGCTGATGCTTAGAGTTGGAGACCATGCATCTTCTCGGTGTTGCCTCTTCAGATGAACTTACGTGAGAAAATTCTCACTTTACAGTGTGACGACGAATGGTACATAGAGGTCGAGGGTTTTTTCGGACAAAACACAATGATGGTACCATGATATGAGGGATTTTCTTTTGATAGTAATGGGTTATTGAGGTTTAGAGGTCAGATTTACATACTGCCAAATGACGAGTTGAGGATGTTGATCCTGAGCGATGCTCATAGAGAAGTTTACATGGCTCACCTAGGAGTCACGAAGATGAGGAAGACCTTAAACCTTTATTCTTCTGGAAGGGAATGAAGGCCGACATAGTCAACAATGTGACCAGATGTCTAGAGTGTCATTTGGTAAAGGCTGAGCATAGGCACCCAACAGGATTACTTCAACCCCATGCCATCCCGAAATCAAAATGGGAAGTTATTCCAATGGATTTTATTGTTGGATTGCCATTGACGGCAAGGAGACATGACTCGATTTTCGTAGTAGTAGACACTTTGACGAAGAGTGCTCACTTTAGTCCTGTGTGTATGATGTATCAGGCACCTGACATAGCTAGATTATTCTTCAGTGAGATTGTGAGGCTACATGGCGTGCCTAAGAATATTATATCCGATGGAGGATCGGTGTTTACTGGATGATTTTGTACGAGTTTCCAAGAGGCCTTGGGAACCCAACTAAATTTTAGTACTACGTATCACCCAAAGACTGACAACCAGAACGAATGAATGAACCAAACCTTGGAGGACATATTGTGCATGTACGTGTTGGACCAGCAAAAGAGTTGGGAGGAATTCTTTCCACTAGTAGAGTTCGCTTACAACAACAGTTACCATAGCACCATTAAGATGGTGCCTTTCGAGTTTCTTTACAGGAGACCATGTCGGACGCCATTGAGTTGGGATCGGCTTGAGGATAGGGTCCTCATGGGACCAAAAGTGATCCAAGAAATGGAAGAGAAAATTCAAACCATAAGACAAAGGATTAAAGAAGCGCAGGATAGACAGAAGAGTTATGTCGATGAGCCCCGAGTCGACCGTAGTTACAAGGTCGGCAATCGAGTCTTCTTGCAGGTTAATCCGCATAAGAGTTCGATCAAGTTTGGAAAGGGAGATAAACTCTCTCCTAGGTTCATGGGACCTTTCGAGATGTGGAGAGAAAGGGGCCTGTGGCCTATCAACTAGCCTTGCCTGATTCTTTGAGGCGTATGCACGATGTTTTTCATGTATCTATTTTGAGACATTATATTAGTGATCCTACACACATGATTGATATGAGTTCCTTGCAGGTATCGGATGAGGGAGCGCTCACGGCTGAGCCAGTCCGCATCTTAGACCATCGCGTTCGACAGTTACGACGTCGAACGGTAGATCAGATCAAGGTCCAGTGGGATAGTTATACTCCGCACTCGGCGACCTGGGAGGATGCATATGATATGCGCCAGCAGTTTCCATTTTTGTTTGATAGATAGACTTACGATACTGTGGTACTTTTATTTCGTCATTTATACTAAGAAACATCGGGACGAAGTTTAGACCAAGAGGGGGTGTATGTAACATCCCTCTCTGGTGAACTAAGAAAACTTATCCTTGAGGACACTTGCTCGCAAGTGATCTGGACTTTTATGATGTTAAAACATTTATCCTTGATTATGATGCATTATGATAGATGACATGATGTTTTACTGCTTTGACGTAGACAAGTGCTATTGACTCAATGTTATTGAGTGTGTAGAGTTTTGGACCTTGAGGATGCAGAGGCATCGGTGGAAACCCTTAGACTCCGGATTGAGTCAGGGAGTGTGCTATTTGGGTTGATTTATTTACTGTGATATTTTATTGATTTGATGATATCATGTTGACATGTTCTGACACGATTGTTGATGATGCAGGCTGACGATAGATTGCCGACCAGACTCATATATGGAGTAAATGGGTCACACACGATTTCCAGAGAAGTTGAGGGGGAGGTGTGGAAACCATCCCTACCACAGCCTACTAGCACTCCCACCGTGGCTCGAACTATAGGTTAACGATTACCTAGTTTGAGAGGAATCCACAATGTCATGAGGGCAGATTGCGACAGTCGCTCATGATGATTCTAAGGGGAACGCAATAAGGAGGGGGCCTTATTCCTTAGATCCCTTACTCTCCCACAAGTTCACCTGGAAAAGTGTTGACTGCAGGGGTTATAGATGTCTATCGATTAGTCACGTTGGCGAGTGACACCCTTGGATCACGTGGTGCATCCTGAAGGGCACGTCACGCAAAAGAAACACAAGTCGGCGAGTGGCACCCTTGGAGAAGGTGGTGCATCCTGAAGGGAACGTCGCGTGAAAGAAACACAAGTTAGCGAGTGGCACACTTGGAGCATGTGGTGCATCCTGAAGGGCACGTCACGAAAGAGAAACAACCGGGGCGAGTGGCACCCTTGGAGCACGTGGTGTGTTCTGAAGGGCACGTCGCATTGATGTTGAGGAAGGAACAAACCTAGATGGCCCTAAGACAATTAACACCCTATGAAATTCTTAAAATGACTTCCCTAAAGAATTGTCGCCCAATTCAGAATCTAAACCTAAGTCTAAAACTTCTCTAGGGTAAATTTTTTTTAAGCCTTAAGAAAAAGACCCTATAAAAATAAAAATAAAGATATAAACTAAAACCCACTTAAGTAATAGTTTTAGTCTTCTTAAATTTAGAGGGTAAAATGAAGAGAGGAATAATTTAATTAAAATCTGTGGTTTTAAATTGCAAAGAGGAATTAAATTATTTAACTTGGGGAAGTATAAAAAGATTTAAATTAATAATAAAGGGAAAAGAGTAAATAGCGCAACTTCCATTTTGGCTCTAATAAAAAGGGGAAAGACGGGAATAATAAGAATTAAGAAACTAAGTAATGGAGGAAACATAATTAAGGAAAGTTGGGAACTTATGGTAAAAAACGAGGTCAACATAGTAAGGAATCTGCAATTAAGAACCTTCTAATTTGAGCTAATTTAGCAACTTCATTTTTAGGGAAATTATTTAA
>ML861013.1:7010-24422 GCA_009831015.1 Picea engelmannii | reverse complement strand
AATTTAGTGGTATGAATGTTAGGATATGATTCACTATAAATATTATATATGTATCAAAATTAGAAGCATTGATCCCATTAGCATAAGCAAGGAAAACATTCAACCAAGTTGCAAGTAAGCAACTTGTAATGACATTAAGTTTATTGATTATCGTATGGTTTTGTTTCTCCCTGTTAGTTTGTTGTTGAGTTGCCCGCTCATAACGAGCCCTATCACACAAGTTATTGATGCAGGAGCATGTACGACTTCATCACGCGAGCCAGCGTGGAGGAAAGAGAAGAACAGCTGGACAGCACGAGCGCACACATTTTTGGAATCACTTTGAAGATTTTTGCGCCGTCGTTTAACTAAAGGCATTCAAAGCTGAGTGCACTTGTATTGCGTTATAGATAGGAAGGCATTTAATAGTTTTAATGCTGTTAGATAGGAATTAGTTGTAGATTAGACAGTTTTTACTCCTGGGAGGGAAAACATATATAGGAACCCTCCTTGTACATTGTATTCAGTATCCTGGACCATTCTTGCGTTCAAAAGAGAGGAGCAGGCAGAGAACTTGAGAAGAACACCCATGTACAGATTGAATTAATAGAAGAGAGATTTTGATTCAATTCCATGGTTGTGTTTGAATTGTGTGTGTTGTTGATGTTATGTTGTTGCATACTTTCTTCTCTTTATGCTTATCTTTTATATGCTGCGTATGTGATTGCATATCAGGTTCGTAACTTGAGAGAATGAGAAATGAGTTTCAGTTGTTTCTCTCTTTGAGCCAGGAGATTCCTGCATAGAGTGCAGTGGAATTCCTCCGCGTAGAGTGCGTTGAGGAGGCTCTACAGTTAAACTCTCATTCTCGTCGACCAGAGTTGTGTTGGGTTATTTGAACCGTGCAGGTGAGTGCAGGTCGGATTGAAGTCTCAGTGGCAAGTCTGAGAAGGGTGAGGTCGGGTTTGCTGTGACTGTGAACGCACAGGGCCTGGAAGACTTCAGCATGGCTGAGAGTTGTTGAAGGTTGAGTGCGAGGAGAGTGCTCGAAAGATCTCTGAAGGAGTGAGAGTTACAGAAGCTCAAGAGGGATAGCACCTTTGCTTCACGGAGGGAACAGACCCCAGTGAAGTTCATACAGTGTGAAGGTGGTAAAGGGGCGACTCTTCAAGAGGGAGAGAATCAATGACTTCAAGTTGTCGAATAGATCTTAGAAACCCCGCAGACCCTCAAATCGTGAAGGAGTTGTGAGGGAGCTAACTCGTAGGCACCGGAGGAGTCCGTTTACCATTTCATATCGGCATATCAGGCTTGGTGAGTGCAAGAGTTGCATGCACGTCGAAATCGCAAGTTGCGATCCCCCGATTTAATCGGACCCGTCGATTTGGACGAGGACAGGTGGCACGAATCCTGAAAATTGCGTAATCGACATTCGGGGTTTTCGACGCCAGAGTGCTTGTATCTTGGATCCGTGATCCGTGAAGTCCCGAGGTGACGTGGTCAAGTGGGACCCCAGGGTGTAAGTGGAGGACAGGTGGCGTCGAGTCGGGAGGTCGGCATTTCGGGGTTCGGATTTTGGAGTTGCGCGAGGAATGTGCATAGGGTTCGCGATACCCCGAAACCCGATTCCCCGAAGCAATTGTCGAGAGATCGGCAGAGAGTTCTGTGGGTGACAAAAACTCCCGAGAAGAGTTGGAAGAGAATTGTTGCTCTTCAGGCCGAGGTTAGTGGAGGTCCTGGAGAGCGGTCGTGCCATCGAGGGCATGTTGCGTCAGAGTGGTATCAGAGTGGGATTGAGTCCTCTTTTTTCAGGTGGCAGAGAGAAGAAAATACATAATGCCACCCAGAAGAGAGAGGCAGTAACCTGATCGTGAAGACAGGGATGCGCGAAGAAGGGGTAGGCTAGCAGGCAACCCAGAAATGGAACGTCAAATACGAGATCTCAGAGCGAGACTCGAGGATATGGAGACCACCCAAAGGCGTGGAGATGGTACGACAGAGTTCAACGACTCCGAGGTGGAAGAGGAAGATGGACACGAAGTAGAAGAGGTCTCAGCAGAGGATGCATCGACAGAGAGGTTGATCAGAGCCATTTCGAGGATGAGCTCGAAGACGAAGATGGACATTCCCGTCTATGAGGGAAGTCTGGATGCAGAAGAGCTGCTGGATTGGATCCAAGCACTCGACACCTACTTCGATTACGAAGATATCGAAGAGGACAAGAAGGTGAGGCATGCAGTCACAAAGATGAAGGGACATGCAGCCTTATGGTGGGACGAGCTATAGGCAGACAGGGATTCCAAAGGCAAACAAAATATCAAGAGCTAGGATCGGATGATCTCCAAGATAAAGGAGAAGTTCATTCCGAGGGACTACCAGATCACTCTGTTCAGGCGCATGCAGAACCTGAGACAGAAGTTGATGACGGTGAAGGAGTACACCGAAGATTTCTGCAAGCTCAACATTTGAGTAGGTCACCGAGAGAGTGATGATGAAAAGGTGGCGAGATACTTGAATGGTCTCAGGTATGATATTCAGGATGAATTGAGCATGCTAACCATCCGGACGATGGAAGATGCTTACCAAATGGCTCTGAAGGCCGAAGAGAAGCTGAGCCACAAGAAGGGACGGCAAGGGCGAGGCAGAAGCCAACTCAGAGGCAAGGCAGTTGCCCAAGAAAGAACTCAGAAGCCCAAGGAGGATTGGAAGAGGCCTCAGGGAAAAGATGAAAGAGGTGACACCTCACAGCAGAGGCGACAAAATACTGAGCTGAGGAGATAGCAAGATGATCAGCAAGGAGGATAATGCGGCGCCAACACATTTCCTCGTACCTGAGGTAGAGGAAGAGGCCGATGAGGAGTTATCACATGTCTAACGTGTGGTAAAGATGGACACAAAGCCGTGGACTGTCCAGAGAGGAAAGTGGACAAAGGAAAAGCTCACATCGCTGAGGCGTAGAGGCGAGATGCCGAGAATGAAGATGCAGACAGCGGAAGATCGCTTGGCATGCATAAAATCCTTTTGACACCTGAAGAGGGGGTGGAGAGAGCACTGCAGAGGAGTAGACTGTTCAGAACGGCTTGTACAGCCAAGGACAGGAAATCCAAAGTCATAATTGACAGTGGGAGCACTGATAATCTCGTTTCAACCGAGATGGTGGAAAAATTGGAGCTAGAGACAACTAAGCACCCGAGTCCATACAAGGTCTCGTGGTTACAGAAAGGACACCAGGTAAGTGTCACGAACCAATGCTTAGTTAAATTTAAAATCAGGAATTATCATGATGAAATTCTGTGCGATGTTATTCCCATGGACGTGTGTCATATACTATTGGGTAGACCATGGCAGTATGATAGAAATGTTTTTCGTGATGGGAGGATGAACACATACACTTTGGAGAAGGATGGGAGGACGCATAGACTGCTGTCGATAAAAGATAAAGAGGTGAAACCAGAAGTAAGCAGCACAATACTTCTCATGAGTGGGAAAGAGCTTCTCACAGAGTTGGAGAAGGATGAAGATCCAGAATTCTTTGTTGTCAGGAAGCCGAGGATTGTCCTGACTAGCACAAGAGTGGATGACTTGCCAGAAGAGATTCAACAACTGCTGGGGGAGTTTGTTGATATCATCGTGGATGAACTATCGCGTTCATTGCCACCAATGCAGAGTGTGAGTCACCACATTGACCTCATACCCGGAGCAAGTTTGCCGAACAAGGTAGCATACAGGTTGACACCTTAGGAGAATGAGGAGGTCAAGATGCAAGTGCAAGACTTGTTGGACAAGGGACTGATGCGAGAGAGTCTTAGTCCATGTGCTGCTCCGACAGTATTAAGTCTAAAAAAGGATGGAGACTGGAGGATGTGAACAGACTCCAGGGTGATTAATAAGATCACCATCAGGTACAAGTTCCCGTTGCCAAGAATGGATGACTTGATGGATTGCCTGAGTGGGGCAAATTATTTTTCGAAAATTGATCTCAAGAGAGGATATCATCAGATTCGGATGAGAGAGGGAGATGAATGGAAAACAACATTCAAGACAAACGAGGGTTTGTACGAATGGCTGGTCATGCTGTTTGGTTTGAAAAATGCGCCAAGCACATTCATGAGGCTGATGAATGAAGTCCTGCGGGAATTCATTGGCAAATTTGTGGTCGTATACTTGGACGACATATTGATTTTCAGCAAAATGAAGGATGAGCATTTGAGGCATTTAGCTATCGTGATGAGGAGGCTACAGCAGGAGAAACTGCTGATAAATTTGAAGAAATGTTCCTTCATGCAGACAAAACTCATTTATTTGGGTTTTGTAATTTCGGCGAATGAACTGAAGATGGATCCTGAGAAGGTTGAAGTGATCAGGAATTGGCCATCGCCGAGAAATGTTTTTGAGGTAAGGAGTTTTCATGGACTCGCTAGTTTCTACAGGAAATTCATTCAGAATTTTAGCGGAATTAGCGCCGCGATGATGGACACTGTGAAAAAAAGGCATAAGGTTTTCCATTGGACATCCGAGGCTGAGAAGAGCTTCAATATGCTGAAGCGAAAGATAATAGAGCAGCCAGTGTTAGTGCTGTCGGATTTTCAGAAAACCTTCCAGGTGAAGTGTGACGCTAGTGGATATGTTGTTGGAGGGGTCTTGAGTCAGGATGACAGACCTGTAGCATATTACAGCGAGAAGCTGGATGATGCGAAGCTGAAGTACTCCACATACGATAAAGAGTTCTATGCCATCATTCAGGCATTAAAGAAGTGGAGGCATTATTTGATACCCAAGGAGTTCGTATTGTACAGTGATAATCATGCGTTACAATTCGTGAGTCAGCAGGAAAAGCTGAACCAGAAGCATGCGAAGTGGGTGGAATACATGCAGAATTTCACCTTCGTGATCAAGCACATTTCGAGAGCTGCTAACAAGGTAGCTGACGCCTTGAGCAGGAAATGCTTGTTGCTACAGGAATTCAGGGTCAAGACTTTGGGTTTTGAAAATCTGAAAGATATGTATGCAGGTGATGCTGATTTTGGAGAAGCTTATGAAGCAGCCGAGAACCCAGTTCTTAGGGATAGGAGTCTGTGGATTGACTACCTGATCCAGGATGGATTTCTCTTCAAGGTTAATCAACTATGCATACCAGATTGCTCTATGAGAGAGAATTTGGTGAAGGAAAAGCATAGCGGTGGATTAGCAGGTCATTTCGGGCATGACAAAACATTTGCCAAGCTGAGCGAATCATATTACTGGCCAGGCATGCGTGCAGATGTAAAAAGATTTGTTGACAAGTGCAGGATCTGTCAACATGCAAAGGGCCGAAAGCAGAAGACAGGGTTCTATCAGCCGTTGCCTATACTAGAGAGACCATGGGAGGCCATTAGCATGGACTTTGTGTTGGGTTTGCCGAGAACACAGCGAGGAGTTGATTCCATTTTTTTAGTGGTGGACAGGTTCTCGAAAATGGTACATTTCATTCCGTGTCATAAGACAAGCGATGCAACCCACATCGCGAATTTATTTTTTAAAGATATTGTGCGATTGCATGGATTGCCTAGGAGCATAGTCTCGGATCGGGATACCAAGTTCATAGGTCATTTTTGGACAACGTTATGGAAGAAGCTGGGGACTGACCTGGCATTCAGTTCTTCTTACCATCTGCAGACAGATGGACAGACAGAGGTGGTCAACAGAAGCTTAGGAGATCTTTTGAGAAGCCTGGTGGCAGAGCATCACAGCAGTTGGGATCAGATCCTACCACAGGTAGAGTTTGCGTACAACGATTTTGTGAATCGGAGTACAGGTAAGAGTCTGTTCCAAATTTTGTATGGGACACAACCGAGGGGAGTTTCTGAACTCAGGGAGTCAGAACAAGCTGAGACTAGCAGCGCTAAGGATGAAGAGTTCGCTGAGGGGATGAAAGAACTTCACACGCAGGTGAAGCAGCGACTGCAGAAGTCGAACCAAGAGTACAAGCGCAGAGACAATCAGAGAAGAAGACAACTTCAGTTTGAAGTTGGTGACATGGTTCTAGCATACCTAAGGAAAGAAAGGTTCCCAAGGGGAACATACAACAAGCTCAAGATGAAGAAGATTGGACCGTGCAAAATTCTGAGGAAATTTGGCGAGAATGCATATGAGCTTGAATTCCCAGAAGGCACCGGGATATCTCCAATTTTCAATATTTCGGACTTATACCCATACAAGGCTAATAAAGGAGGCACTGGAATGGAGGAACCAACGATCCAATGGCAGAAACAACTACCAGTTGCACACAAGCCTGATATGGAGTGCATACTGGATAAGAGAATAGGTAGGAAGACCAGGAGGAAGAAATATTTTGAATACCTAGTGAAATGGAAAAATCACCCAGGGGAGGATGCAAGCTGGGAGACAGAGGCAGTGATATAGAGACATGGTCACACTGTGCAGGAGCTCATGGACAGGAGCCCATGAAATATTTTGAGCTGAGGAGTATGATGCAGGAGCATCTACAACTTCATCACACGAGCCATCGTGGAGGAAAGAGAAGAACAGCTGAACAACACCAGCGCACACATTTTTGGAATCACTTTGAAGATTTTTGCACCGCCATTTAATGGCGCAACCCCTGCCCTCGACGGCACAGTCACTCCACCAGGACATTCTCTTTCTCCACGGCCCGAAGAGTCGACGCTCTTCCAACCCCCTCGAGAGTTCTTTACCCACAGTTACCTCCGGCGATCCTCCCTTCTTAGTATAACGAAGGATCGGTTCTCGTGGCTTCGTGATTTTCACGACAGGGAATTTGAGCCTCGGATTCCGAGACCCGATACTTCTGGTCAATGTTGACCCTGCCTCTGTTTATCGGGACCTCGCACTATCGCGACTCGCGGATCTATGCCACCGAAGACTCAACCCCCGAGACCCGAAGTGCCGAGATGCCGATGGCTCGAAACCTCGCGACCTAGCCCACTCGTCACTTCCGGGGTTTGACTTTGAGGCCTTCAAACCTCGATATCTGATATCCTGAGATCACTTGTCACATCATCAATTCCCGACGTACATCATGCAAACATTCCGGGACGTCGCGTTTCGCATCCTCGTGAGTTCTCCCTATGAGAAACAAGAATCCTCCGTCGCAAACCCCCGATGCTTCTGACCTGTAAGTCAGTCGCGACTTCAGTGATTGTCCACGACGATTCAAGTCATCGATTCTCTTCCTCTTGAAGAGTTTCTCTACTTCGCCACCTCCGTCCAGTGCAACTGAAAACAAGGGTGCTAATCCTTCTGAGCGTGGTTCCTCTGACTCCTCCTGAGAACTTTTCCGAACACTCCCTGTGTCCGACCTCCAATGCTTTCTAGGGTTGAAGTCCTTCCGGAATCTGCACTATCCCCGTCACAGGACTCCGGCCTCTCTGTTCTCAGACTTGCTTCTGAGACTCCAATCCGACCTGCACTCACCTGCACGGCTCGAATAACTCAAAACGACTCTGATTTAAAGAGAACCAAATTTCAACTGCTTAGCCTCCTCAACGCACTCTATGCGGAGGTATTCAACTACGCTCGATGTAGGAATCTCCTGGCTTAAGCAGAGAAACAATTGAACTCATTCTCTCAGGCACACTCATCTTTTAATTCTTCCACATAATCACGTACACAGCATACGAAAGAAGGATATAACCAGAAACAAAGATACTAAGGCATAATCCCAACAATACACAAAGGACAATCACGTCCATGGGATGGGATTCAACTTAGTCACTCCTGGTGGATGAGAGTAAGAGTTCTCCTATTGAACCTCCTCTACGCACTCTATGCGGAAGAATTCAACTGCTCTCTATGCAGGAATCTCCTGGTTCAATCAGTGGAGTAAGAGAAACTCATTCTCTCCTTTCCCCCAGATTTCTAATCTGCCATTAGATCACATATGCAGCATATATAATGAAAGCATAACAAGAAGCAAGCATACAACAACATAAGGTTAATAGTATACAGAGAATAATCATAGCCATGAAATTGAATCAAGTTCCTCTATTAATTCAATATCTATAGATGGGGATTCTCCACCAACTCTCTGTTTGTTCTCCTTCCTTCTCCTCAAAATGCTAATGTTGGTACTGACTCTAATGCCAATAATGCAATAATACAAAGGAGGGTGTATTTATCCTGTTTTCCCTCTCAAAAGCCAATTTGTCAAATCTAAACTTAATGGCCCTATCTACCTGCACTAAATCTACTCTCTCTGCATTAAATGTAATAAGTGCCTCTGTTGTACAAGGGTGAGAGCTTATCTTCTCACGGTCTATTTCAGTATACAAGTACGCCTAAATATGGAGGCTTTTATGTAAATGGCGGCGCTCATCAAAATGTTCAAAACCGTGATGCTGGCGTCACCCTGCGGTCTTTTCCTTTCTCAAAATGCAGCCTCGCGCGACGAGGTGTGGATGCTCCTGCATCATACTCCTCGGCTCAAAAAATATTTCATGGGATCCTGTCCATGAGCTCCTGCACAGTGTGTCCATGCTTCTGAATTTCTGCCTCTGTTTCCCAGCTGGCGTCCTCCACTGGGTGATCTTTCCACTTCACCAAGTACTCAAAATATTGCTTCCTCCTGGTCTTCCTGCCTACTCGCTTGTCCAGTATGCACTCCATCCGGGGTGGCTGTGCAACTGGTAATTGCTTCTGCCACTGAACCACTGGTTCCAAAGTCCCAGTGCCTGCTTCTGCATCTCTGTAAGGGTATAAATCTGATATATTGAAAATCGGAGATATCCCGATACCCTCAGGTAACTCAAGCTCATATGAATTCTCGCCGAATTTCCTTAGAATTTTGCATGGCCCGATCTTCTTCATCTTGAGCTTGGTATATGTTCCCCTTGGGAACCTTTCTTTCCTCAAGTGCGCTAGAACCATGTCCCCAACTTCGAACTGAAGTCATCTCCTCCTCTGGTCGGCTTTGCGCTTATACTCTTGATTCGACTTCTGCAGTCGCTGCTTCACCTCCGTGTGAAGTTCTTTCATCGCCTCAGCGAACTCCTCAGCTCTCGCGCTGCTAGTTTCAGCCTGTTCTGGCTCCCTGAGCTCAGACACTCCTCTCGGCTGAGTTCCATACAAAATATGGAATGGAATTTTACCTATACTCCGATTCATAGAATCGTTGTACGCGAACTCTGCCTGTGGTAGGATCTGATCCCAACTGGTGTGATGCTCCGTCACCAGGCTCCTCAACAGATCTCCCAAGCTTCTGTTGACTACTTCGGTCTGCCCATCTGTCTGCGGATGGTATGCAGAACTGAATGCCAAATTAGTCCCCAGCTTTTTCCATAGCATCCTCCAAAAATGACCTATGAACTTCGTATCTCGATCCGAGACTATGCTCCTGGGCAATCCATGCAATCTCACGATCTCTTTAAAAAACAAATTCGCGATGTGAGTAGCATCGCTCGTCTTATGGCACGGAATGAAATGCGCCATCTTTGAGAACCTATCCACCACAAAAAAGATGGAATCAACTCCTTGCTGTGTTCTCGGCAAACCCAACACAAAATCCATACTAATGGCCTCCCATGGCCTCTCAGGTATGGGTAACGGCTGATAGAACCCTATGTTCTGCTTTCGGCCTTTCGCGTGTTGACATATCCTGCACCTGTCAACAAATCTCTTCACATCTTCTCTCATGCCTGGCCAAAAATACGATTCTCTTAGCTTGGCGAATGTTTTGTCATGCCCAAAATGACCTGCTAAGCCTCCACTGTGCTTCTCCTTCAGCAAATTCTCTCTCATAGAGCAACTGGAATGCACAGTTGATTGCCTTTGAGCAACAATCCCTCCCGTATCAAGAAATCTATCCAAGGGCTCCTGTCTCTGAGGACCGGATTCTCAACAGCCTCGTAAGCTTCTGCGAAATTGGCATCACCTGCATACATATCCTTCAGATTCTCAAAACCCAAAGTCTTGACTCTGAATTCCTGCAGCAACAAGCATTTCCTGCTCAAGGCATCAGCTACTTTATTTGCAGTCCCCGAAATGTGCTTGATCACGAATGTAAAATTATGCATGTACTCTACCCACTTCGCATGCTTCTGGTTCAGCTTCTCCTGCTGACTCACGAATTGCAGTGCATGATTATCACTGTATAGCACGAATTCTTTGGGTATTAAGTAATGCCTCCATTTTTTCAATGCCTGTATGACGGCATAGAACTCTTTGTCATATGTGGAGTACTTCAACTTTGCATCATCCAACTTCTCACTGTAATATGCCACAGGTCTGTCATCCTGACTCAAAACTCCTCCAACAGCATACCCGCTGGCGTCACACTTCACCTGGAAGGTTTTCTGAAAATCAGGCAGCACTAACACTGGCTGCTCGGTTATCTTGCGCTTCAACAGATTGAAGCTCTTTTCAGCCTCGACTGTCCACTGAAAAATTTTATGCCACTTTTTCACAGTGTCCATCATCACGGCACTAATTCCACTGAAGTTCCGAATAAATTTCCTGTAGAAGCTGGCCAACCCATGGAAGCTCCGTACCTCAAAAATATTTCTCGGCGAGGGCCAATTCCTGATCACATTCACCTTTTCAGGATCCATCTTCAACTTGTTTGCCGAGATTACAAAACCCAGATATATGAGCTCTGTCTGGATAAATGAGCACTTCTTCAAATTTATCAACAGCTTCTCCTGTTGTAGCCTTCTCATCACCATGGCCAAATGCCTCAAGTGTTCAGCCTTGGTTTTGCTGAAAATCAATATGTCGTCCAAATACACGACCACAAACTTGCCAATGAATTCTCGCAGGACTTCATTCATCAGCAGCATAAAAGTGTTGGGTGCATTTGTCAACCCAAACGGCATGACCAGCCATTCGTACAAACCTTCATTTTTCTTGAATGTTGTTTTCCATTCATCTCCCTCTCTCATTCGGATCTGATGGTATCCGCTCTTGAGATCAATCTTGGAGAAATAATTTGCCTCGCTCAGGCAATCCATCAAGTCGTCCATCCTCGGCAGTGGAAACCTATACCTGATGGTGATCTTATTAATCGCCCTGGAGTCTGTACACATCCTCCAGCCTCCATCTTTCTTCGGACTCAGTACTGTCGGAACAACACACGGACTAAGACTCTCCCTCACTAGTCCCTTATCCTGCAGATCCTGAACCTGCCTTTTGACCTCCTCGTTCTCCTGGGGTGTCAACCTGTACGCTGCCTTATTTGGTAGACTTGCTCTGGGTATGAGGTCAATATGATGACTCACACTCCTCATCGGTGGCAACGAACGAGGTAATTCGTCCACGATGATATCAACGAACTCCCCAAGCAGTTGTTGAATCTCATATGGAAAGTCGTCCATTCTCGTGCTTGTCAAGACAACCCTCGACTTCCTGATAACAAAGAACTGTGGATCTTCATCCTTCTCCAGCTCTGTGAGAAGCTCTTTCCCACTCATGAGAAGTATTTGGCTACTCGCCTCCTGCTTTATTTCCTGATACTTATCCTTTATCGGAAGCAACTTATGGAGTCTTCCATCCTTCTCCAAGGTGTATGTGTTCATCCTCCCATCATGAACAACATTTCTATCATACTGCCATGGTCTTCCCAGCAGTATGTGGCATACATCCATGGGAATGACGTCACACAAAATCTCATCATGATAATTCCCAATTTTGAATTTAACTAAGCATTGTTTAGTGACACTTACTCGGTGCCCTTTTTGTAACCATGAGACCGTATATGGACTTGGGTGCTTAGTTGTCTCTAGCTCCAGATTTTCCACCATCTCGGTCGCAACGAGATTATCAGTGCTCCCGCTGTCAATGATGACTTTGCATTTTCTGTTCTTAGCTATGCAAGCCGTTCTGAACAGTCTTCTCCTCTGCACTGCACTTTCCACCTCCTTCTCGGGTGCCAAAAGGATCTTATGCATCCCAAGTGATCTTTCGTTGTCCGCATCCTCGCCCTCAACATGACGCCTCTGCTGCGCCTCAGCAATGTAAACTTTTCTTTCGTTCATCTTCCTCTCTGGACAGTCCACGGCTTTATGACCGTCTTTACCACACATGAAACATGTGATAACTCCTCCTCTGCCTCTTCCTCTACCTCGGGTACGAGGAAATATATTTGCATCAGCATATCCTCCTTGCTGATCATCTTGCTGCCTCCTCGGATCAGAATTTTGCTGCCTTTGCTGTGAGGTTCCACCCCTCTCAGCTTTACCCTGAGGCCTCTTCCAATCCTCCTTGGGCTTCTATGTTCACTGTTGAACAATACGTTTTCCTCTAGGCTGGCTTCTGCCTTGGCTTCGCTGACCTTGCTTACGACTCAGCTTTTCTTTGGCCTTCAGAGCCATCTGATACGTATCCTCAACTGTGTGGATAGTCATCATGCTCAGTTCATCCTGAATATCATACCTGAGGCCATTCAGGTATCTCGCCACCTTTTCGTCATCACTCTCCCGATGACCAGCTCGAATATTGAGCTTGTAGAATTCCTCGGTGTACTCCTTCACCGTCATCAACTTCTGTCTCAGATTCTGCATGCGCCTGAACAGAGTGATCTGGTAGTCCCTCGGAATGAACTTCGCCTTCATCTTGGCGATCATCCGATCCCAGCTTTTGATCTTCTTCTTGCTTTTGGAACGCCTGTCTGCCTGCAGATCATCCCGCCATAAGGCTGCATGTCCCTTCAGCTTCGTGACGGCATGCCTTACCTTATTGTCCTCTTCGATGTCCTCATAATCGAAGTATGGATCGAGTGCTCGGATCCAATCCAGCAACTCTTCTGCGTTCAAACTTCCCTCATGAACGGGAATGTCCATCTTCATCTTCGAGCTCATCCTCGAAATGGCTTTGATCAACCTCTCTGTCGAGGCATCTTCTGCTGCGACCTCCCCTTCATCATGTCCAGCTTCCTCTTCAATCTTGGGATCGCTGAACTCTCCTGCGTCGGCTCCACGCCTCTGGGTGGCCTCCATATCTTCGAGTCTCGCCCTAAGATCTCATATCTGACATTCCATCTCTGCGTTCCCTGGCTACCTGCCTCTCCTTCGGGCGTCCCTGTCCTCACGAACAAGCGATTGTCTTTCTCTTCGCGACGGCATTATATCTTCTCTATCCCTGCTTCAGAAAGTAAAGAGTACCACTTCTGACGCAATTCGTGTGTATCGGAGTGTTCCTCTTTCCTCCTTTCACCTGAACACACAGACAAGTCCCAGGATCTGATACCACTCTGGCGCAACCCCTTCCCTCGATGGCATAGTCGCTCCACCAGTACCTTCTCTTTCTCCACGGCCCGAAGAGTCGACGCTCTTCCAACCCCCTCGAGAGTTCTTTACCCACAGTTACCTCCAGCAATCCTCCCTTCTTAGTATAACGAAGGATCGGTTCTCGTGGCTTCGCGATTTTCGCGACAGGGAATTTGAGCCTTGGATTCCAAGACCCAATACTTCTGGTCAACGTTGACCCTGCCTCTGTTTAACGGGACCTCACACTATCGCGACTCGCGGCTCTATGCCACCAAAGACTCAACCCCCGAGACCTAAAGTGCCGAGAGGCCGATGGCTCGAAACCTCGCGACCTCGCCCACTCGTCACTTCCGGGGTTCAACTTTGAGGCCTCCAAACCCCAAGATCCGATATCTCGAGATCACTTGTCACATCATCAATTCCCGATGTACATCATGCAAACGTTTCGGGACGTCGCGTTTCGCATCCTCATTAGTTCGCCCTATGAGAAATAAGAATCCTCCGTCACGAACCCCCGATGCTTCTGACCTATAAGTCGGTCGCGACTTCAGTGATTGTCCACGACGATTCAAGTCATCGATTCTCTTCCTCTTGAAGAGTTTCTCTACTTCGCCACCTCTGTCCAGTGCAACTGAAAATAAGGGTGCTAATCCTTCTGAGCGTGGTTCCTCTGACTCCTCCTGAGAACTTTTTCGAACACTCCCTGTGTTCGACCTCTAATGCTTTCCAGGGTTGAAGTCCTTCCGGACTCTACACTGTCCCCGTCACAGGACTCCGACCTCTCTGTTCTCAGACTTGCTTCTAAGACTCCAATCCGACCTGCACTGACCTGAACGACTCGAATAACTCAAAACGACTCTGAGTTAAAGAGAACCAAATTTCAACTGCTTAGCCTCCTCAACGCACCTTATGCAGAGGTATTCAACTGCGCTCGATCCAGGAATCTCCTGGCTTAAGCAGAGAAACAATTGAAGTCATTCTCTCAGGCACTCAGCTTCTAATTCTTCCACATAATCACGTACACAGCATACGAAAGAAGGATATAACCAGAAACAAAGATACTAAGGCATAATCCCAACAATACACAAAGGACAATCACGTCCATGGGATGGGATTCAACTTAGTCACTCCTGGTGGATGAGAGTAAGAGTTCTCCTATTGAACCTCCTCTACGCACTCTATGCAGAAGAATTCAATTGCTCTCTATGCAGGAATCTCCTGGTTCAATCAGTGGAGTAAGCGAAACTCATTCTCTCCTTTCCCCCAGATTTCTAATCTGCCATGAGATCACATATGCAACATATATAATGAAAGCATAACAAGAATCAAGCATACAACAGCATAAGGTTAACAGTATACAAAGAATAATCACAGCCATGAAATTGAATCAAGTTCCTCTATTAATTCAATATCTGTACATGGGGATTCTCCACCAGCTCTCTGTCTGTTCTCCTTCCTTCTCCTCAAAATGCTAATGCTGGTACTGAATCTAATGCCAATAATGCAATAATACAAAGGACTGTGTCTTTATCCCGTTTTCCCTCTCAAAAGCTAATTTGTCAAATCTAAACTTAATGGCCCTATCTACCTGCACTAAATCTACTCTCTCTGCATTAAATCTAATAAGTGCCTCTGCTGTACAAGGGTGAGATCTTATCTGCTCACGGTCTATTTCAGTATACAAGTATGCCTAAATATGGAGGCTTTTATGTAAACGGCGACGCTCATCAAAATGGTCAAAACCGTGATGCTGGCGTCACCCTGTGGTCTTTTCCTTTCTCAAAATGCAGCCTCGCGCGACGAGGTGCGGATGCTTCTGCATCATATAACTAAAAGCATTCAAAGCTGAGCGCACTTGTATTGTATTATATATAGGAAGGCATTTAATAGTTTTAATGCTGTTAGATAGGAATTAGCTATAGATTAGATAGTTTTTACTCCTGGGAGGGAAAACGAATATAGGCACCCTCCTTGTACATTGTATTCATTATCCTGGACCATTCTTGCGTTTAGAAGAGAGGCGCAGGCAGAGAACTTGAGAAGAACACCCATGTACAGATTGAATTAATAGAAGAGAGATTTTGATTCAATTCCATGGCTGTGTTTGAGTTGTGTGTGTTGTTGATGTTATGCTGTTGCATACTTGCTTCTCTTTATGCTTATCTTTTATATGCTGTGTATGTGATTGCATATCAGGTTCGTAACTTGAGAGAATGAGAAATGAGTTTTAGTTGTTTTTTTGTTTGAGCTAGGAGATTCCTGCATAGAGTGTAGTTGAATTCCTCTGCATAGAGTGCATTGAGGAGGCTCTACAGTTAAACTCTCATTCTCGTCGACCAGAGTTGTGTTGGGTTATTCGAACCGTCCAGGTGAGTGCAGGTCGGATAGAAGTCTCAGTGGCAAGTCTGAGAAGGGTGAGGCCGGATTTGCTATTACTGTGAACGCACAGGGCCTAGAAGACTTCAACATGGCTGAGATTTGTTGAAGGTCGAGTGCGAGGAGCGTGCTCGAAAGATCTCTGAAGGAGTCAGAGTTACAGAAGCTCAAGAGGGATATCACCTTTGCTTCACGGAGGGAACAGACCCCAGTGAAGTTCATACAGTGTGAAGGTGGTAAAGCGGGGACTCTTCAAGAGGAAGAGAATCAACGACTTGAAGTTGTCGAGTAGATCTTAGAAACCCCGCAGACCCTCAGATCGTGAAGGAGTTGCGAGGGAGCTAACTCGTAGGCACCGGAGGAGTCCGTTTACCATTTCATATCGACATATCGGGGTTGGTGAGTGAAAGAATTGCATGCACGTCGAAATCATGAGTTGCGATCCCCCGATTTAATCGGAGTCGTCGATTGGGATGCGGACAGGTGGCACGAATCCGGAAAATCATGGAATCGGCATTCGGCGTTTTCGACGCCAGAGTGCTTGTATCTTGGATCCGCGATCTGTGAAGTCCTGAGGTGATGTGGTCAAGTGGGACCCCAGGGTGTAAGTGGAGGACAGGTGGCATCGAGTCAGGAGGTCAGCATTTCGGGTTTCGGAGTTTGGAGTTGCGCGAGGAATGTGCATAGGGTTCGCGATACCGCGAAACCCGATTCCCCGAAGCAATTGCCGAGAGATCAGCAGAGAGTTCTGTGGGTGAAAAAAACTCTTGAGAGGAGTTGGAAGAGCATTGTTTCTCTTCGGGCTGAGGTTAGTGGAGGTCCTGGAGAGCGGCCGTGCCATCGAGGGCAGGTTGCGTCAGTTATGCATCCCTATAAACCTTACAAGGGAATGTCTGGTAACTAACGATGACCATAGTGAAGTCACAATGAAAACAAGGGCCACACTGAGTCTTGAATAATCACACATGACGAACTATGCATGCTTTAGTGAGATATGGCTTCTTTGATTTAGGATAAGAGGGGATATAAGCCAAAAAAATGACCTTGATTAGTAACAATAATAGTTTGGAGTCTATGGCAAGTGAGGATGATGAATTTGATCATGGTTGAACCCAGAGACATGATGATGTGGTGGTTTTCAATGTGTCAATAGGTGGTAGTTCTTAATTGGACACGAAGAGACAATGGAAATTTAAGAGAGGTCCTCCCCTTCAAAAAATTCCTTCGGTGTAATGAAGATATAGTTAATCAATATATTATTTAGAAATATACATCATTAAAAGTGACAAATTGCATGTCCTCTCACACTTGAGGTAGGTGACTATGGAATCTATTGTTAGCAATGAGAGAAATCATGATTCTGATAAAGGAAAATGCCAACAAGGACCACATGAAATGACCTTGATTAGTAACAATAATAGTTTGGAGTCTATGGAAGGTGAGAATGATGAAGTTGATGATGGTTTAACCAGGAGACATGATAATGTGGTGGTTTTCAATGTGTCAATAGGTGGTAGTTCTTAATTGGACACGAAGAGAAAACATAAATTTAAGAGAGGCCTTCCCGTTAAAAAAATTCCTTCTGTGTAATGAAGATATAGTTAATCAATATGTGATTTAGAAAGCTACATCATTAAAAGTGACAAATTTCATGTCCTCTCACACTTGAGGTAGGTAACTATGGAATCTATTGTTAACAATGAGAGAAATCATGATTCTGATAAAGGAAAATGCCAAGAAGGACCACATGAAAAAGTATTACCATGGAAGGAGACATAAACCATGGCATTTTCTTAATTTGTTTGCACCTTGTCATTTTTTATAGCAGTCGCATGGCTTC
>ML861011.1:3445-24423 GCA_009831015.1 Picea engelmannii | reverse complement strand
GACCTTACCCAGTTGAAACACCTTGACCTTCAACTGTCAGTTGATCCACCTCGATTAGAATTACACTACAAAGAATATAACAACCCATCACTCTCCCACTTGTTGTTTTCTTTGTTGAAACCAGGATATCTCTAAACTATCATTTATAGACCCAAGGAAGTAATGCACATTGCCTCTCTACACCAAGAGAACTTCACAACACTCACAAACTTGTTCAAAGAGTCTGCTATATTTTCCAACGTGTCTACTTTCTCCAGTAGCACCTTATTTATTTCCACCATGTCTCTCATGAAATGGTATTGTACATCAATATTCTTAGTCTTATAATGATAATCTAGGTTCATTGCCATAAATATTTCTCTTCTACTGTCACAACTTATCTTCAAAGTTTTTTGCTCGAACCCAATTCCTGAACACAACCTTTGCAGCCATACTACTTTACTTCCACGAGTGGCTTCCATGTATTCAACTTCTGTTGTTGACAAGGCTATGATCATGTATCACTTACTCATCTAGTTGATTTCTCCACCAAACATATTGAACACATATCCATTGGTCGACCTTTGTCAATCAAGGCCTCCATCCCAGTCGGCATCGACAAATCTATGTACATTTACTTCATTGTCATCTCCATATTTTCCTTGGTAGCATATAGAATAATATTTTGTGCCATACAAATACTAGAATACTCTCTTGACAATTTTCTAGTGCTCCTTCCCAGGTGTTGACATGTATCCACTCTACACTCCCACTGCATGGGAAATGTCTAGTCGAGTGCATGCCATCACATACAATAGACTACCAAAAACACTTGCATAGGGAACATGTTCCATGTCCTCTATTTCATCTCGTGTCCTTGGACATTGTTCAACAGTTAGCCTTGCTCCCATAGGAATTGGTACCTTCACAGTTTTGAAATCATGCATGCTGAAACGTTTCAAATTTGTTTCAATACACTTCTTTTGGTTCAACTAGATCTTTCTAGTTGCTTCATCTCTCTTGATATTCATTCCCATAATGAATTTCATTGCACCGAGATATTTCATGTCAAACTTGGAGGATAGCTACTTCTTCACCTCCTTTATTTTGTTCATGTTGTTTCCAATCAGAAACATGTCATTGACTTACAATGCTACATATATGAAACACCCACCTTCTTCTTTGGAATATATGCAGTGATCATCTTTTCTTCTCACAAACCCAAAACTATGGATGCATGTGTAGAACTTTTAGTACCACACCCTTGGTGATTTCTTTAGACCATAAAGGGATATTTTCAGTTTGCACACCAAATATGTATTTCCCTTTACTACAAATCCTTCAGGTTGTTTCATTTAGATATCTTCTTCCAGGTCCTCATGTAGGAACATTGTCTTTACATCTGTATGTTATATTTCTAGATCAAATGTTGCAGCCAGAGACATTAGTACTCTAATGGAGGTTATTTTTTCAATAGGGGAAAAAATATCACTGAACTCGACTCCTTCAACTTGGGAATATTCTTTCTCTACCATTCGAGCTTTGAATTTCTCGACTTGACTTGTTGCATTCATCTTCTTCTTCAATACCCATTTTCTAGAGACAAGATTTGTTCCACCAGGTAATTTGACTAAGTCCCACATCTCATTATTGTGCAAGTATTACATCTCTTTGACCATATGTCCTCCTTCCAAATGTTTCCCTCTGTTGAGTTGACTACCTCCCCAACCAACTCAGGCTCATCGTCGGTGGAAGTTAACACAAATGTCAAATGGAAGTCGGGTGGATTGTACCTTTCATTCGATTTTCTTACTTTTTCTATCCTCCTTTCAACTGGGGTCTATTATTCCACCTCTTCTTATAATTCAGTTGACTCATCTAAATCATCTTCTCCATTTCTCAGTTCAAACCACACCTTCTCTAGATTATTATTTGTTTGAACCATTTCTTTAGGATCGGACTTCCTTTCGACTTCTCTGAATACCACATATTGATTGTACACTATTTTCCTTGATGAAAGATCCCATAGCTTATATCCTTTCATTCCTTATTTGTATCCAATGAAATACACTTGAATTCTTTCTTGTCCAGCTTGCTCCTCTTTTCCTTGGGAACATGAAAAAATCCATCACAACCAAATACTTTGAGATGTGAGAACAAAGGATTCTTACCAGAACATAACTCACATGGATTCGTGTTGACTAGAATCGACGAAGGAGACATATTCAATAGATATTTTGTAGTTTTGACTACCATTTCCTAGAATTCTTGTGCGAGCCTAGCGCCATTGATCATTCTCCTTTCATGTTCCATCAATGTTATGTTCATTCTCTCAGCAATTCCATTTTTTTGTGAGGTATATGGTGTGGTATTTTGGCATGCTATGCCACACTGCTTGGAGAACTGATCAAATTCCATTAAATATAATTCACCACTATTGTCATTTCTCAACACCTTAATATTCTTATTTGAATTTCTCGAAAACCTATGATTTCTTCCTCAAGAAATATATCCATGTCTTCCTGGAAAAATCATCTATGAAGGAGACATAATGCAGGGATCCACCAAGTGATGGCACTGAAACAGAGTCAATCACATCACTGGGAACCAAATCTAGAATCCCCTTTTCCCTTGTCGATCTAGATGGGAACCTCACTCGACTTTGGTTTCCATATATGCAATGTTCACAAAAGTTGACTTCTAAATTACATTCAGGAAAATATTTGACCACACCTTTGTTATGCATAGATTGAAATAATTTTTCTCCAATGTCCCATCCTCTCATTCCATAGCATGGTCAGGTCAACTTTATGATGACTTGTCGAGTTGATTTGAATTGAATTATCCCTATTCGAGTAGAGTTGATTCAAAGTTGAGTCGACTTCAAGAACAGTGATGTTGTTTCATCAGGTCGAGTCAAAATTCCCTAATAACTTGTATAGGGTTCCAATCCAAACTCTTTTCATTAATACCATCACACCTGTGACCATATTGCACGTATCCTTATGAAATAAAGTGTGCACCCTTACATCACTCATATTTCTAATAGATATCAGGTTTCTTTCCAAACCTGGAATGGTTCTACTCCTCCCATCCTATAGTATCAGTTGAAATATTTATTGTCCGATAATCTTAGTTTTCGATTTTTCCCCCATGAACACATCTCCTCCTTCATATCGTTCATATTTGCATAACCATTATCTATGTGGTGTCATATTATAGTATTTTCCTAATTTTATCAACAAAACATCTTGATCTAACTGTGTATTGGTCGATGCCAGGTACACATCTCCTCCTTTATCTGGATTCATCTTTCTCTTACTCAATTTATTCTCATCAAATCCTGTACTGACTTCCATTGCCTTTAACTTGCAGTCCCTTTTGTAATTCCCATATTTACCGCATTTCCAACATCTTCTTGACAATTGAATAGTGGATTTAGATCTACCCTTCGACTTAGACTTTCTACTGGAGAATTTTCCTTTATCTCTGTCAACCAGACGACCTCTCACCACTAATGCATCTTTGGTCGATCCTTCCATGTTCTTCCTTCTCATTTATTTTGACAGTAGATATGAAAACACGTCTTCTATCTCTAATGTGGTTGAATTTATCCCTATATACATGACTAAGCTATCTGAGGAGTATGGAAAAGAACTTAATAGGCTAACACATTTCTCCTCCTCAATGATTTTAATATCCACAAAAGATAACTAGCTTAAAATGGTATTAAATGCATCTAAGTGCTCAGTCATCGAACTGTCCTCACTCATCCTCAAAAGATACAGTTTCTTTCTAAGAAACAACTTATTTAACAAGGATTTTGACTGGTACAAGATTCCCAATTTTCCCCACGTGTTCTTAGCTGAATATTGACCTAAGACATTCAACAATACCAAATCTGCAAGACAAATTTGAATCGTACTCCTTTCCCTTCTCTCGATTTTCTCCCATTATTTCATCAACATACCTGTCAGAATGGTACCTGGAAATATTGTTTCACATTGTTCTTGATCTACAAGGAGATCTTCAATTTTAGGCTTCCAAAAATCAAAATTATGGCCATTGAATTTTTTAATCTCTATTCTCGAGTTGCTCACCATTCGTTAACACAATATTTAAATATTTCTGACTTACAACTCTTATTGAAACTAGGGTTTAGCTCAAATCCAATATTGTTAAACCAATATATGATACCACATGTTAGGAAATGAGGAACACTTCCACACTAAACCTATCAAAAGAGAGGAAGAAAGATTTAAACAAGAAATTAAATGACAAAGCAAACACACAGTATAAAGAGATTTTACCATGGAAAACCAAACAAGAAAACCAGCATTCCTTTAGCATTATTCTATCTTGTTGTCTTATTCATTTATAATAAAAGGTTACATGCATAACATTGTTTTACACTTAAGACACAATCGGCATCATACCTTCTTTATTTACACAAGAACAAACCTGTAGCCAATTCGACTTACATGTGCATGAGCAACAACCTCAAAATTCTTGCTTAGCAATTCACTTTTACAGCATTAGAACATGCCTTATTTATAGGATTTATAGTAGGAAAAAACATAAATAAACGACACCCAAAAATGGTTACAAATACACATAGATCATTGCCTACAAATCTCATGAAACTCGGGATTATGTTACAGTCAACTACCAAGTCATATTACCATTCGGTTTCCACATGCTCTCTTGTCAACCTCTTGTCGGTTGACCTATTCGACTTGTTTTTGATGTCTTCGACTTTGAATTTACCTGGTAGAACCACCTGGGCCTTTGAATTGTTGTTGATTTCTTCGATTTCAAATTTACCTAGTCAAACCACCTCAACCTTTGACTTGTTGTCAATGTCTTTGACTTCGACTTTACCCATTCAAAACACTTTGAAATTCGATTGTCAGTCGATCCCCATCGACTAGAATTACACTGCAAATAATATAATAGCCCAACACTCCCAAGGTACCCTAGTACATTCCAATGAATGTGAACAAATGAGTTGAATTTGAACATTCATGGAATCATTCGATTAGAGGCCAATTGATCCAGGTGGATGTTAGTGGCCACCCACCTATTTCAACTGGCTCCTCTTGTCTATTTGTTCAACACGTTCTTCTGTACTTCTTAGTAATTGTGGGTTCTACACTTTTGGGGCTATCTAAAGCCCCAAACATCCTCCAGGTGGATATTGGTGGCCTCTTTCCTAATCCAATTGGCTTATTTTGTATGTTTTCATGTCAGCACATCTTATTGTACTTCCAGGGTTGTTTTGGGGACCTAAATATTGTTTTTTTGGCTCTCCATATTCAAACTATAGACAAAGTCATATTTTGACAACAAAATGTGTAGATCTCTGAAAGACCTTCCAATAGGATATCACGCGCCTAAAACGGAGGTTGTATGCAAACTTTACGATGTTGGGAAGTTAAGGTACCAAATTAAACCAACTTGCCCATAGGGGCCCACATGACTTTTGGCGTTTCACCTTCTAGGGTTAGGTTTTTGGATGTCTAGGGTTTTTCCATTCATGAATAATATCAAAAATTTCTCTGGGGCCTCATTTGAATCCATTCTTCTCAACAGATGCACATATCGGCCACATCTCTTCTCATAGATAGCTACCACCATTCAAGCAAGTGTTTTCAGTTCTGCAGTTTTACAATTTCAGCCTATTTCATTATTCAATAGAAGATATTGTTCCTTGGATATCTATGTTATTCTTCATATCTGTGTGTTTATTATATTCAGTATGTTAATAAGTTCATTCCACTCCTAAATCCAGATCAGTGGTATCAGAGAGGTCTACTCTTGATTTATTTTTCTTCGTGCATGTCCCCGACAAGATATGAGTACAAGAAGTTGGGACTCGAACCAATCAATCCATTGCAATATCGGTCGCATCGAGCCCGACAACAACCCATGGGGGGTGAAAATAAATATGATGGAGCAGGAGATCCTATTAAAAATTTTCTCAAGGAATCCCTCACGCGACAAAGGAATGAAATGATGGATAAAGTCACATAGATCCTTCGACAGTTTCTTATGGGAGAAGCATCTTCATCAAGCGGCCATGCAACCCCCTTCAAGGTACAGGTAAATTTTGATATTTCATTATTTCAAGGACTGATAGATCCAGATGTTGTAGATAAATGGTTGAATCTTCTTGAAGGGTATTTTTCAATCCACAATTTTTTCGATAGGGAAAATATCACTTTTTCACTCCTCAAGGTCGTTCCCCATGTTAAAGATTGGTGGGATACTTACTTTGAGCAAAGGGAAGTAGAATAATATGCAATGTTTTTGGTGGCCCCTACATGGGATTCCTTCTGAGATGCCATCAAAGAAAAGTACTACCCCATTGGAAGCTACGAGGAACAATACACCAGATGGACCACCCTACGTCAAGAAAGGGACCAGACAGTACCATATTTCACCAATATTTTCCATACCCTGTGCACAAAATTGGGTATCAAATACTCTAAGCGTCATCTGGTGATTAAATATCATGGTTGTTTGAATAGATACATTCAAACATAAATGGAGTTTCTGAACATTGCCTCATTGGGCACGGATTATAGATATGCGGTCACTATCGAGAAGAAATTTAAGCAGAAAAGGAGAGAGTTTGGATATGCAAACCCCTGACAGTTGAACCAGGGAAAAGGCATCCCCAACCCACACAGCATGGGACCAAATCAAGATGTCTTCCCTCAGGACAACTAGTCCAACCCACAACATAAGAAGGGAAATGAGAAGACGAAGAAGGACACAGGAAAATGGTGTGAGTACCATAAAATCCCTTAGCACAACATCGAAGAATGTCGCTCCAATAAGTCACTCATGGTCGAACTGAAGGCTTCCGAGTCAGAGGTTGATTCTGATTCTTAATCAAATCCTGAAGGAGGGAAGCAAATTATTGATGTTGAACCCAGTGCCATTGTCACTACCACCAAAGTCCGACCAAGCGAACCAGAAGAACCAGAGGAAGGAGAACGCCTCTTTCACTCTCAGACATGGGCAAATCGGGCTTTGCTTCTCTTATTGTCGATAGAGAGAGTCATAAGAACCTGATTTCAGCAGAGATTGTCAAGTGGTTGTACTTACCAATGACACCGCACTCGCAGCCCTATACCATTGGTTGGCTTTGCCAAGGAAGAGATATTTGTGTCAGCCAATAGTGTTGTCTTCCCTACGGCATCAAGCCTTTCAAATATGAGGTACTGTGTGATATTTATCCCCTTGAAGTTTGTGATTTTCTTTTAGGAAAACCATATTTTTGGAAGCTTCATGTTGTGTATGAGTCTAGACCCTACAACCTTATTATTACTTTGGGTATACAATTGTACATGATACCTGAGGTAGCACATCCTACTACCATTTCTTTAATATTTTCTAAGCAATGCAGTAACGTCATCTCACAGACCAGTAAGTTCGTCTTCTTTGTGATCTATGCTCACAGTAAGCAGAACGTCGCCAAATCTGTGGAATCTACACAGAGCCTCTCTTTGCAGCAGAATCAAGTGGATGGTATCGTGGAAGAATACAAAGACATCTTCTCCTCACCTACAGGGGTATCAACACACTGCCAAGTCAAGCATCCAATTGATCTGACCCTCGTCGCACCTCTACCTAATGGACCAATCTATCATCTCTCGCTAATGGAAAATGATGAAATCAGGAAACAAATCCAATATTTTCTTCAAAAGGGGCACAGCAAACCTAGCTCCTCCCCTTTTGGAATCTCGATTGTACTGGTGCAGAAGAAGGATGGGGCATGGCGACTCTGCATTGATTACAGAGCCTTAAAAAAAATCACAGTCAGGAACCAGTACCCCATTCCCAAGATTGATGACCTTATTGACCAACTCAAGGGGGGAAATTTCTTCAACAATGTTGACCTAAATTATGGCTACCACCAAGTTCCCATCGAACCAACTGATGTGTGGAAGACAACCTTCAAATCTAAAGAAGGTCTCTTCGAATGGCTAGTCATGCCCTTTGGCTTAACAATGTACCAGCCACTTTCATGAGGTTGATGGATGATGTATTGAGACCCTTCACCAATTCCTTTTTGGTGGTATATTTGGATGACATCCTCATCTTCAGCAGAATGTGGGAGGATCACATGTGGCATATTCAACAGGTTTTGAGCACTCTGCGGTAGCACAAGCTATATGCCAACTTGGAAAAATGCTCTTTTTTGCATGAACAAAGTCCAATACTTGGCATACATTGTTGATGAGAATGGGGTACATGTTGATCCAGCTAATATCCAATTCATTCGTGACTAGCCAACGTCAACCACATTGATCGAGCTTCAAAGCTTCTTGGGACTATCCAAATTCTACCGACGGTTCATGTTGGGGTTCTCCCATATTGCATGGTCCCTCAACTAGGTGACCAAGGGTGGTGGTAGGGCCAAGTTTGTGTGGGGGGAGGATAAGAAACAATCATTCGATGATCTAAAGAATAGCTTGTGCTCATCTCCAGTACTCTCCTTGCCCGATCTGCAGCAACCGTTCGAGATTGAGACTCATGCATCTAACTATGGTGTGGGCGTAGTTCTCACTCAACATAGGAACCTGGTATCATACCATAGTGAGACACTCTTCGATACTGTCCAGAAATACCCCACCTATGACAAGGAAATGTGTTCCATTGTACAATCCTATCGTCAATGGAAACATTACATTATGGGAAAAGAGACGATCATACACACCGATCACAAGCCTATGCAGTTCATACACACAAAAGGGAAATTGCAGAATGACCACCATGAGAAGTGGTCCATCTACCTACAATAGTTCCATCTCAACATCAATTATAATATAGGTATCTCCAATCGTGCCGACGACTTCCTTAGTCGGCCTCCTATGGATGCACTCACCACTGTGCTCCAATCCTATGGACATGAATCATCTAAGTGGCCCCAAATTTATCAATAAGATCCAGACTTCGCCACCACCTATCAGATCTTGGGTACAGGTGCAACTTTCACTAATTTTCACATTCAGAACGGACTCTTATGCCACTTGGGCCATCTCTATGTTCCTACAAGCGAGCATGCAAATCTGATTTGGGAAGCCCACTACAGTCGGGTGGAAGGACATTTTGGTGTGGAGAAAACTATGGTCATTCTTTAGAAACATTTTTATTGGCCAAAAATTCGATAGGACGTCAACAAGTATATCAGATCCTACACTATCTATGCCATTGCCAAGCCAGCCATCAAGAAGCAAGGCTTATATACCCCTCTTCCTATTCCCAATAATCCTTGGGAATCCATCTAAATGGATTACATGTCTACCTTGGCATCCACCAAGCAAGGAAATGATTGCATATTTGTGGTCGTTGATCGGTTTTCAAAGATGGCCATCCTCACAGCCTGCAAGAAGAATATCACAGTGGTAGATACTTCCAAGCTATTCTTCGAATGAGTGTGGGTCCACTTTGGGATACCACAGCCATCATCTTTGACCAGGACAACATGTTCCTCAGCACATTTTGGTCGAGTATCTGGTCTCTGTTGGACACCAAGCTCACAAAATCCACTGCTTTCCACCCCCAAACCGATGGAAAAACAGAGGTTGTCAATAAGATGATTGTGCACATCCTTTGCATGTACAATTTTAAGCATCCATGTGCATGAGACGAGAGTCTCCCTTATGTTCAACATAGTTACAATAGAGCTCTCCATAGCTCCACCGACCATAGCCCATTTCAGGTGGGTCTGGGATTCCAACCCTTGGTACCCATGGATGTTTCACTTCCTCTTGCCACCACACAGACATACTCTTCCCATGATCAGTCTATGATCAACAAAGCCACTAGATTCATTGAGTTGATTCAACACATCCACCAACAGGTCCGAGAGATTTTGCAGAAATCCAATGCTAAGTACAAGAAGCACCATGATCAACACAATTTACCACACTAGTTTTAGGTTGGCGATAAAGTCTGGTTACATTTTCAAAAGGAGCATCTCATGAGGCCCCATCAGAAGCTTATCCCACTTCTCTATGGTCCTGACACTATCACCAAGGTTGTGGGTAGCAATGCTTTTGAGCTCAACACTCCACCCTTCCTTGGCCTGCATCCAATGTTCAATGTGGACCTCCTTCGGCCATATTTTACACCATTATTGGACACCTCGGAGATCGAAAAACATCTAACACCAACAAAGCTCAACCATGACTGCATGGAACAAGCATCCACTGATCATATAGTGGACACACAAGTCAAGGGATCTCGCCAGTAGAGGATCTAGCCATCGGGTTGTCAAGGCAGGGAAACTCGTACACCAAGGCAAGTGATCCTATGGGGTCAAATCAAGAAGAAGTTTCCTCACCTGATGGGGGAACTCAATGCAATGGATACCATTTCTTCCTAAGGGGGGAAGATTGATCTAGGTGGATATTGGTGGTCACCCACGTATTCCAACTAGAACCTCTTGTTTTTTTTTGTTCAGCACGTTCTTTTCTACTTCTTTGTAATTGTGGGTTCTACACTTATGGGGTTTTTTGAAGCCCCACACATCCTCCAGGTGGATACTAGTGTCCTCTTGCCTAATCCAACTGGCTTATTTTGTATGTTTTCATGTCATCACATCTTGTTGTACTTCCAGGGTCGTTTTGGGGCCTTAAACATTGTTTTTTTGGCTTGACATAGTCAAACTATAGATAAAGTCAAAGTTTGATAGTGGAATGTGTATTTCTCTGAAAGACCTTTCCAACGGGAAATCACGTGCCTAAAATGGAGGTCGTATGCAAAAATTACAACCTAAGAAGTTGAGGTACCAACTTACCCATAGGGGCCCACATGACTTTTGGCGTTTCACCTTCTAGGGTTAGGTTTTTGGATGTTTATGGTTTTGGAATTCATGAATAATATGAAAAATGCCTCTGGGGCCTCATTTTAATCCATTCTTCTCAACAGATGCTCATAGAAGCCACATCTCTTCTCAGAGATAGCTACCACCATTCGATCAAGTGTTTTCAGTACTGCAGTTTTACAGTTTTAGCCCATTTCATTATTCAATAGAAGATATTTTTCCCTGGATATCTGTGTTATTCTTCATATCTCTGTGTTTATTGTATTCAGTATGTTAATCATTTCGTTCTACTCCTAAATTTGGACAACCAATGATGTAAAAATATTGTCGAAAGAGAGGAGACCTTCCATTGAGGCATGCAGGTCCCAAGGTACTAACTAGTTTCTATGTCTAATTCCTAGAAAATGTGTTGAAGTTGATAGGAATAGACTTATCGAAGGAGGGCCATGATTTTTCCCCCATCATTGACACAAAACTAAAATAGGAAAGTGATGTAAGATGAAAAATCAAATGAGTATGTATTGACATGAGGATGAAAATTGTTAATATTGCAGAGTGGTTGGTTTGAAGTGAAAATTCCCTTAAACATTGTGAGGCACGAAAAATGACTTGGAAGTATTGACTCGATTGAGAGATAGACCAAAACATAGTGTGACGATCACCATGGAATTCTTAGGGTGAGATGAAGGAGTATGAAGACTCATAGGATTGGTATGACTCAGAGACAAGCATATTACCCAAATGTAACATGAGACACAAATAGATTCCATGGTCAAGGGAAACAACAAATGAATGCCATAATGGTTTCCAAAAACTTGACCCACTTCCCTCAATTTTCCCCCACCATGATTGGTGAGTACCTCTTTTTTTTTAACAAGCTTGAGGAGGATAATAGATTCTTAGTATAGCTCATCTTCGATGAGTCCCTCATCACATGTTTAATGAACTTGAGGAAGAAGGGGTGCAGCCCCATATGGGTCCTTCAATGTATAATTTACAAGCCCGGAGACAATAAAATTGTGGTATTTTCACATTTAAAGAGTCTGAAAATATCTTAAAGAAGACTCCAAGAGTGTTATTTTTCATAAATATATTTATTTATTAAGTATATTTATAATGCAATGTATAAATATACTTAATAAATAAGTAGTTACTTATTATCCAAGGGATGCATCCTTTCATGGATGGTCACCATATGTTCTCTATATATGGAACTCTCATCATTGTAATAATACATCAATCAATTATAACCATGGTGAATCATATTTTGGTGGAAGATAGGATTGATGGAACAACCAACTTTGGTTCTTGGAAATCTAGATTGCTCATCACTTTAGAAGAGAGTGACCTAATGAAGTATGTTGAAGAAGTTGTACCAGAATCAGTTGATGATGCAGAAAAATATCAATGGAGGAAGAATGATGCAAAAATCAGAAAGATCATCGTCTATTCTATGAGAGACCATTTAATCCCTCACATCTCCAACTTGAAGACAACTAAGCAGATGTACGATACCTTGAATAATTTGTTTGAGAGAAACAACACCAACAAAGCACTTTCCTTGAGACATCAACTTCAAAATATCAAGATGAGGAAGTTCGATACAGTTGCCACCTTCTTCATGAATATTCCAGAGATCAGAGGTCAATTGGGTTCTATTAGTGAAATCATCTCTGATATATAACTTGTCATGATTACCCTTAATGGTATTCCAAGCCATTGGGAGCCATTCATTCAAAGTATCAGTGGGTGATCCAAATTTCCCAATTTTGATCGTTTATGGGAAGATTGTACTCAAGAGGAGACTAGAATTGTAGCTATAGGCATGCAATGTTCCCATCATGATGACAATCAATCCCTTACTACTCATGCAAGGAAAAGAAAAGGAAAAATAATAGGTTTCAGCAAAACATTTAAAGGAAGGAATTCAGCACCAAGTTTTGAACCAAAAAAGAAGGACATGTCAAAGATTCAGTGCTTCAGATGTGACAAGTATGGACAATATGTGAAAAATTTTCCTACATTGAAGAAAGGAAAGAAAAATTCTTCAACTTCTAATGTTGATTCAGAACCACCTCAGAGGAAGTCAAGGAATGCAAGCATGAACGATGAAGAGTTCTTCTTCATTTCATCCCTCTCAGGTATGGTTCCTACTGGTAATAATATTTGGTTGATTGACAGTGGTGCTTCCAGACATATGACTGGATACAGAGAGCACCTTGCAGATATAGTAGAGAAAGAATCCCATTTGCATGTAGTACTTGGTGATTGTTGGAACACATATATATTTATGAAACTTTATACTTTAATAGTTTTCGTTCTCATTCAAATAAAACCAACACGTGCTTGAGTCTCACCGTTGATGAAATCTTTCACCTAATCGAATGATCATGAACTCTTAAAAGTTATGGAGCAGCCTACTCATTAAAGATTCAAATCACTAACGGTTGTTTTCGAAATGTCGGGTTTCAGAGTTTTGTGATACAGACAGTTCAACATGTTATAACTCCAAAATCTCGACATCAAAAATCATGAAACTGTCTTAAGTATTTAAACCATATAATTAAGGACTAAAAATGATTAATGGTTAATTAATCATATCGCGATTTCGCGTTTCGGGGATCCTACCTCGAGCAATTATCAAAGTCCGGATGTCTGAAATCACAAAATTGTCTTAGGTTAATCACGATTATTTAAAAGGGTTTAACATGATTAAAATTAACTAATCACATCGTGATTTCACGTTTCGGAAGTCATACCTTGAAATGTTATAGGATATCTCAATATTCGAAACTCCAAAATTTACTTAACGATAAGTTTGACTAACTGATACATTAATGATTATTATCACGTAATTAATCCTTCATTGAATAACGACTCATATAAATTCAAATTTCACCTGTTCTTTTCCCGAAATTTATTAACATTAATAATTGATTTACGACAATAATTCCAAATGAGATCTTTGACCACCACCTAAATATTATTCATTAAGGAAAGTAAATGCTCTGTCAGTAGAATTATTGGTAAATCAATTAAAGGAAAAGGATATTGAATTTCGAATTTCGTTGTGTGTTTTTTACTGAGTAGTAAGTTTTCAAGGTAATGAACTTTGTGCATTTCCTGTGACAGATAGTAGAGTTATGAGGCATGATACCATGGCTCCTCGAAAAGAAACCAAAGCACCTGGTGAAAAATCAAGTCATAACACAGATATTCTTTTCGACACTTCACCCAAAAACATAGACATCATTAAATCCTGGACGCAAGTATTCAATATTTTACAGTATGAATTGGTCAATTTCCTAGATGACTCAGGTGATGATGAGACGGAGGCCCTAGCTACCAAATACAAAATTGTTTCCCAACCAGAGCTACATAAGATAGTGACGAGGCCTAGACTCCTGTGTTACAATGATATGATCAGTTGGGTGCTGGAGAATGTTGATATCCCGACCAAGACCATATTCAATTCACAAAAGGTTACAGTTGGGTATTTCCGGCTAGAACATCTACAAGTGATGTATAAATTGTCTACAGTACAAAATTTCATTTACAATGCCAGTTTCCTAGTAAACCTTGAAAAGAAGGAATGTGACCAATATGGAAAAAACCTTCCTGGTTTATTTAAGGACCGGTAATCTTGCCCCAAGAAGTTCATAGTTGATTTCGATGGAATATGCATAGTTTTCACACTAGAACCTTACATAATGTACATAGCAATAATGATGTGTAGACTCTACGGGAAGGAAAACACAGGCCATTTATTTTTACCTTGGGTGCCTATTATGCACACAGTAGTAGAGGGATATTATTTTTATTGGGCCAATATGTTGTCAGACAGTTTGGTTCAAGAGATTGCAAGATATCAGTCACTAAAATCCAAGGGGAAACCGGCCCAATTTTTCATGTCGGCAATTTTCATGGGCGTCGTCTGTTTTATGACACCTTTTCCTCTGATGGGTTGGAGTTGGACTCCAACTAGTGATGAACCCATACATATTTATCATTCGATACTTTGGGAGGACAAGGAAAAATAATTTTTCTATGAAATATGCAACTAGGTGGTGGTGTCGATGCATACCACTATATATGGCTACCAACCTCCCAAGATTTCCAAAAAAATTGCGACAAATCTAGGTAAGCTAGCAGACTGGTACGTTGAAGAGCATTTCTCCTATATTAAGGTTTTTGTTTGTTCGGTTCCTCCACATGCTCTGCCTCAATTTTTACCAGATTGATTGGTGTGTCGTGAAGTTGCACATCAAAATGTGCATGGGGGAATTAGCAAGGAGATGAAAGCAGTACAAAAGAAGGTATGGCCCATTTTTCCCGTGGAAATTGGTATGTTTGCTTTGCTAGACTTCATCCATTTGAAATTAGAAGTCGTAGCCATGGAATAAATCAAGTTGGTCGATATCGAATTTAAGAAGCATGATCCGTAGAAGATCATAGGTAATCACATGGCCCTCTGCAACTTGAAAATATATGAACATGAAGATTCTCCTCAAGACGAAATATTCCAAGGACCAAGGTCCTATCAGGAGGTATTGAACTAAATTCAAGCTCTAGCGCCAGATAAATTGGTTGAGTTTTATAACTTCCAAAAACATCGGAGAAATAACCTCCCCAAAGTATTGCAAGGGGAAACCCCAATGCCCCCATCCACACAGAAAACGGAGACCCAAGGGATAGAAACAAGGAGCTCTAGTGGACAGGACACATGAGAAAATTTGGAGGAAATTGAGGCCTTGATAAAGAAGGCAAAATAAAAGCCACAGTCCACATAGGGTAAACCAGCAACTGACATAACCGGGAAGTAGCCATCCACAGAGATAGGAATTCCTATCCAATCTGTCACACCTCTACAATTCAGTAGAGGGAATCGGATGGCCGAAGTTGTATTCATAGGAGACCTTACACCTATTTCAACAGAAGAGATACCTCCTTTGGAACTCTTCTTCAGTAATAGAAGAAGGGTGGTAGTAAGAAGAGAAACGTACCAAAGTGATGGTGCGACTGTCAATAAGCACATGATGTTATTAGATGGGCATGCCCTAGCGGAAGAAGACTTCGTTACAAAGGTCACAGGTTTTTTGGGAGACTTTGTGATAGAAAACCAGTTTTCAGTTAGCAACCTGAAAGAGAATTTGAAGCAGAAATATATGTTGATGAATCAATTGAAAAATCAAGTGAAAACGGTGGAAAATAATTTCAAGAGTAAGATCAAAAAGGATTTCGAGCATATTAGAGCTAGTGATAGACAGGAAATCCAGCAGCTCAAATCCAGTCTTGATGAGATGCATAAAAAGTCACAGACAAGCAATGAATCAGTCAAACATATGCAAGCGAAGGTAAGCTTAGCTTAAAAAGTAGTAGTAGATATATCAACTTTCCAAACCCAAACTCTAGAGGTACATAAGGAACTGGAATCAGTGCAGCGAAGCCTTTTAAATAAGGTGGAATCTATCCAAACCCATTTTCAAGTGGTAAATCAATCCTTAGATAACATTTGTTTAAAGGAGAGAGAGGTCATTGCCGCTCAGACCAATTTCCAAGAATAAGTTGTGTCGTCGGCAAGAGAAGGAGTATCTATGGTTTCCCGGTTGTTTGTTTTGGAGCAAATCAGAGGTGATATAATATTGAAGACCTGGGAAACTAACATAGTTGCAAGTAAAAGAATGGCTAAAGAAGTGAAGGAGGCTTGTGAAGAATCTTTTCATTCACTCAACAAAGAGTCATTAAGCTTTGTAAAATATAGTATCTCTAAAGTACTAGAACAAGTTGATATACTGAAGCATCAACTTAACATTAAGACAAACATGGAAGAAGCTCAAGTTGAAATATTACAATTAAAGCAGATTGATATTACTCAGATAAATAGATGGCTAGTGAAGCCCAGTTTGCAGCTACAATCTATAGCTTCATAGGATATGAGAATGGAAAATATATTGCCTCAATTAGAAAAGAAATTATATGCCTTTGATGGAAATGACTTAATAGAACCCTCCAGGCTGGTGGTACAATTTGTGAGAAAATATGTTAAATGTATCGAGCAAGGAAAGGGTAGTACCTCCAAGAACCAATGAGGTAATTTGTACACATCATCTGTACAGATAATTATTAGAGAATATATGTTTCTAAGCTAGACAACAGGAAAGAAAAATGCCTCTGCCAGCATGATGAAGTGTTTCAGATTTCACATTTTGTAACCTTTACTATTTTAGAAATAAGGAGAATGCCAACCATTTAGGGTTGAGAACCTTTTGTATACATACATATTTAGAAGAATGAACAAAGGTTGCTTCTTGTCATATTGTGACTAAGAAAACTCATCCTTTGTGAGTATTAATACAAGCGCAGACATGGATTCCAAATTTTGTGCAGTTTGAGTTATGTGCTCTTCTTGTATTTCATATTTCCAGTTTTCTTTATGTTACTCCTTGACAAGTGAATGATTTCAATTCAGTATAACATCTACTGTCATCACATTTCATTTAGTTATTTGATAAGAAAGCAGTTTTTCCTCTATATTTGTTATCATCAAATACAAGACCTGCAAGCTACTTGGATCACTATATCATATATCCTTTCAGGGGTGCATTCCACTCTTTCTTATACTATAAAAAAGGTAAGATTATTTTTTCATTGATGCCTTAGATTGTTTAATAGTTTTGTAATTTTCTCCATCACCATTCAATTTGATTAATTGACTTAGATGATGAAACATGGCCTCTGTTCTATTCAACTATTAATTTCATTTGAGGATTTAAATTTTTACACAACTAACGGAAGAAAAAACACTCTTAAAACAAAGCATTCCTTAAATTCATGATGCCTGACATTATGCTTTTAGCCTTAATTTTAATCTCAGGAACAAAAGTGATGATGCCAGATATATTGTTAAGGGATTTGGATCCACTTCCTTACAATTGGATTCTAGCACCCCACTCTATTTGAGTGATGTTTTATTTGTACCTGAGATGAGAAGGAACATTGTCTCTATTTCAGCCTTAGAGAACAAAGGCTACAAGGTTTATTTCTCTGATGGAAAGGTTCTTGCATAGAACAAGAACTCTAGTATGGATTATGCTTGGGTGATTGGTTTTCAAGAGGAAAGAGTGTACAGATTGACTCTCTAACTAGTTCAGTCCTTGATACATGATTCTATCAGTTTGAGCGACCTATGGCATAGGAGACTTGCTCATTTACATTATAGAGCTCTTCCTACTCTGGGTAAGATGGTGATAGGCCTTCCAAATATCCATGTTGAAAATGATTCCATTTGCAGAGGTTTTTCTCTTGGAAAGAATGCCAAGGTGTCCTAATTTCTTAGCAGTGACAATAGATCCATGGGAATCGTAGACTTGGTTCATACAGATTTATGTGGACCCATGAAAATTGATTCCTTGTGTGGATACATATACTATGTGATATTTATTGATGACCACTCTCGAAAGACTTGGGTTTACTTATTGAATACCAAGGATGGAGTCCTTTCGATATTTCAGGAGTAAATAGCACAGGTCGAAAACCTTACCAGAAAGAAGATCAAAGTGTTGAGATCAGATAATGGAGGAGAATACACCTCCCAGGATTTCAGTGATTTTTGCATTGAGGTAGGGATCAAGAGGGAGTACATTGTTCCTTACAACCATCAACAGAATGGGGTCACAGAGAGGAAGAATAGATCTATTGTTGAGACATTCAAGGAAATGATTCATGATCAACATCTACCTATGTTTTTGTGGGAAAAAGAATCCATGACTACAGTGTATATTCAGAACAGAAGTCCTCATAAGACTTTAAGGAACATGACTCCAGAGGAGACCTTCACTGGAGTGAAGGATGTGGTTGGAAACTTTAGGATATTTGGGTGTCCAATATACATTCATATGCCCAAAGAGAAAAGGACCAACCTAGACCCTTCAGGTAGAAAGGATACATTTGTGGGGTACAGCGAGTCTTCGAACGCATACCAGATCTACATCCATGGTCAGAGACATATTGAGGTGAGCAGAGATGTTATCTTTGAGGAGGAGGTAGCCTTCATGAGATCTAGAGGATATCACATGGAAATTGATAGTGAGAAACAGGAAGAGATTGTGCCTTCTCCCCCTCGCCTTCTAGCATCTCAGAGGGAGACAGTTGAGCCTATTGATCCCATTGATCCTATAGCTCAAGTTGATGTTCCCAAAGATATTGTAGTAGGTCAAAAGAAACCTACATAGTCTCATTAGACTCTGTAGGAGGTAGAAGTACATGCAGCTCCTCATGGTACCTTCTGAGAGAGAACGATACCTCAGATATATTTGTTCTATGACGCAGTTATGAGCCACATCATTGATTTTGAGCCATCATGTTATGAGGAGGCATCTAGTCAACCAGTATGGAGAGATTCCATGATAGAGGAGTATCAGTCCATCATGAAGAATGATGTGTGGGATATTGTTCTGAGACCTGAAGGGAAGTCTGTAGTGACTTCCAAGTGGATCTATAAGATCAAACATACAACTTATGGGTGCATCAAGAAGCACAAAGAAAGATTTGTTGCTGGAGGATTCTCTCAGGTGGAGAGAATAGATTATCAAGATACATTTACTCATGTTTCTCGATGCACTTCTATCCAGACGATTATTTCCCTTGCATCATCCATGGCTTGGAAACTACATCAAATGGATGTGAAGACCTCCTTTCTCAATGGAGAGATTGAGGAAGAAGTATACATCGACTAGCCAGATGGTTTCATCATACATGAGAAGGAGTCGCATGTGTGTAGGTTGAAGAAGGCCCTGTATGGACTCAAGTAAGAACCTAGAGCTTGGTATGTGAGGATTGGTGGACACTTGATGATTTTGGGCTTCAACAAAATTGTTGTTGATCCCAACCTGTACTACAAGAATGTTAATGGTGAGTCCTTGATTCTGGTCCTCTACGTTGATGATTTATTCCTCACCGATACAAAGATCCTTATTGTTGAATGCAAGTATGCATTGGCCTCTGAGTTTGAGATGAAGGACCTTCATATGATGCACTAATATTGGGACTAGAGGTGTGGCAGAGAACTTATGAGAGCTTCCTAAGTCATAGGAAGTACAGAGTTGATATATTGAAAAAGTTTGGGATGATGAACTGTAAACCCATGGCCACACCAATGGTGACGAATCTGAAGAAAATAAGTGTGTCTTCTTCTAATTCTGACGATATTTATCCAAACCTATACAGACAACTGATTGGATCATTGATGTATCTAGTTAACACCAGACCAGATATTTTATATGCAGTGAGTGCACTTAGCTAATTTATGATTCAATCGAGACACAGACACTGGATTGTTGTGAATCATGTGTTGAGATACATATAAGGAACAATTGGACATGTTCTAAGATATAATTCCAGTATTGACATGAGATTGCAGGGATATTTTGACTCTAATTGGGCAAGGAGCACAGTGGACAAGAAGACCACATCTGCATGTTGCTTCACTTTGGGATCTGCAATGGTTTCTTGGTGTAGCAGGAAGCATACTTTTGTGGCCTTGAGAACCGCGGAAGTAGAATACATTGCACTGAGTGTGGTATGAAGCATTGTGGCTTTGCAAGATCCTTGTAGATTTATTTGTACATGTGCTAGATTCCACTATTATTCATTGTGATAACTAGAGTTGTGTGAAGCTCTCATAGAATCCATTGTTTCATGACAAATCAAAACATATTGAGATCAAGTACCATCACATCCAAGACATGGTGTAGAGTAAGGAAGTACTGGTGCAGTACCTTCCTACAAATGAGCAGGTTGTTGTTGTTCTTACCAAACCCCTTTCCAGAACAAAGTTCGAGTACTTCTGTGACAGACTTGGTGTGGAAGAGAATGCCTCCCTCGTTGAAAGGGAGTGTTGATGTTCGCAGCTTCCTGAAACATTATCCAAATCGTACTCCTCTATGACTGAAGTGAATTTATCTATGATGACACTTATCTGAGAAGGGATAAGTGGGTTTTGGATTATAGCCCAACATCCCTTATGCATATCACATGAGGACATGTCAAGGAATTGACCTTGACGTCACACACTATGAGGAGTTGACCCTAGTGTTTCTAGAGGGAGTAGCCTCTAGAAGTCCACATGGGAGTGTCATGTGTGACATATATTCTCCATATC
>ML861010.1:0-24424 GCA_009831015.1 Picea engelmannii | reverse complement strand
TGGTAATCTTGCATAGTATTTTCATGATTATTCTTGGTGCAAGTAAGTAAAATATGCATTTTTGTCATCTATTGAATGGTTTATGTATGGTTTTATTTTCTCATACAAGATTATGAAATTGCATGGTATACTTAACGCTTGAGGTAAGGAACTTAAATTGCTACTTTCTTACTTTATATTTGCCCAGCTTTTCATTGAATTGATCTAGTGAATAGTGAAATCCTAGAGCCCTAAATTGCTAGCACTCTAAGGTTTTGACCTAATTACCTTTTCCTAAGTTTTATCCCATAAGAATCCTAAAGAGAGCAAGGTGTTAGGGCATAGAATTTCCTACACCCTAGTATCTTGTTTCTTGAGGAAAATGCATAGGGGGACTTAAGTTACTACTTCTCTTATGCATTATGCTTCTTAGACTTTTTTGCATCATCAACATTGAATTGTATCCTTTGAAGAAGCCATCCACTTGACTCCAGAAGCCCTAGAAGGCACTAGTTCTTGCCTCTCTCTTATTGAAGTATTGATTAAACACTTAAACACTCTTCTCCTAAGCTTTTATTAACTATTTCTAACCCTAGTTTAGCCCCAATCACTAACTTATTTCATGTTGTTATAAATGACTGCTACAACCATCTAAATGCAGAAATGTTTTTGCATAATTAACTTTGAATGCTAGCTAAACACTTGTAAATTTTCTTGTGACATTTTATTATCCTTTTTCTAAGTAAATGTTATCTTTCCATTGTTGTTTCAAGCAATTTTGAGGCATATTTCTTGCAATTGTTATAAAATAATTCTTGTTGTAAACTTTCATTTTGTTGCAATTTTATATCAGCTAGTATTTATAGTCTCGATAAAAAACATTATCATCCATCAATGTATCATTGACAAAGGTGGATCTTCATGCATCATGTCCACCACAATTTGGAAAATTTTGGGCTCACTTCAGTTCACATCATCGTCCATTACACTTAGGGATTTTTATGGCCATCCTTCCCAATTAGAAGGTCTATAACAGAATGTTCCATCAAATTAGTAGGAAATATAATATTGTTTGATATTGAGCTTGTGATGCTCCATTATACTGCATCATCCTTCTCGTGTGTAGTTATATGTATGCTATGAAATCATTCACATCCTTATTCTTCCAAACTATTATGTTCCCTAGTAATGGGGAGGCCATTACCATAAACCAAATAACACATTATGAACCCCATCCACCCTCTAATTTAGACAAAGTATTCCCACTCATAAGGGTTAGTCAAGAAACCACCTATTACATTGAGATGGCTTTGGTATTTTCAAGGATTCTACATAAATTGGAGTGTACCATTGTGCACCACCTCAAGTTTCCCTGGAAAGATCCAATGTTGCATGAAAAATTATGTTATTTGAAGATGTATTGTCTACTGGTGCAGACCCCCCCTTCTCTCCTAAAGGTTGCTCAACCTCCCGGTCTTGGATCGTTCAAACACCTAAGTCGAAATGACTCTTTAGTCCCCTGCTAGAACCCAATGCAATTCTATCATAGGCCCCTCTTTCTCCAAAGTGCGGGTTCCTACCAAAACCCCGTGGCTCTCTCTCTTTATCTCTTTGGCCTCTTTGAAGAAAGATAGTGGCAGTACTAGTTCTCATTGCTAGGCCCTTTCTACCATATGACCTCGGGCTATGTCCCATGGCTTAAACCACAAAGGCGCTTTTGGATTCGGGATTCGACTCTTTCCACAACAAACAACTCCTACATTCCCAAACTTCAAGTCAACGAACTCAAATGGTGCAAGGATCAATGGTCCATGTTCCTCCTTCAGATAGACGACTGCAATTTATTCAGACTCCAACCTTCGTGAATCTCTCTCTTGTCCTCTTCTGATTTCTTTCGAAGTGCTTTTTTTGGACTCTGTGATCTTACACCACATACCTCCTAACGACCAATGACTAGGATCTACTCCGCTCTCCATAGCTTCGCGATATTGCTCTCTCCTTGTCGGTAAAATCCTGGAGTACTACTCCTTTAAAGTGTGTGGATCTCTCCCACGCGTCCCTTATAGATTCAACGACCTGGACTCAAACTGCTCTTCATGACTTCATGAAGGTTTATGTTTCCTCTTGGAAAACCTTCCAGAGCTCTAACTCCCGTATCTCCAGATATTTCACCACTTGTCTCCTCCCGACGATGGACGAATTCACTACCTTCGAGACTTCAGCAAGTCCTCGCTCCCCTTGCACACTTAGCACTTTTTCTGCCTGAGACTTAGATTTTCCTCAGTTCTTTTCTGCACTCCTTGTAGAGTTCTACGACAACTTTCCTACAATTTTTCTCGGCTTGAAACCTTCGAGTTTCCCGGTTCTCCTGCATCCTTCTATGTACTTTCTAGTGCCCTCTCGGCAACTTAAAACTCTTCCTCTTGATCTTGTAATATGAACTTACTTTATCCTTGGCACACTCCTTGCACTCGTTTAATCCTTCTGATGGCTCTCCCTGAGCCCTTCCAGAATTGTTAAGGCATCTCCTTTCCTCGCTCAATGCACAATTGAAAATCCTCCCTTATTCAAAGTGTTCAGTAACCCTGGGATTATCTCAATGTATCCAACACTCTAGAATTTTTTGTTTATGTGCGTGCTCACACTCACTCTATGGCCTCCTGGTAGAGACCTACAGAGTATTCAGTAACTCTGTGCTACACTTTCTCCTTCACATAATTTATTTCCAAGGTATTCAACAACCTTGAAATTCCCATTCGAGTCTATGAATTATTCTAGTGTGCCTTCCTGACATGTTCTTCTCTGGCCCAAAAGAGTTTAGACACACACTCCTTGCGTTGGCTCATAGAGTTTAACTCCTTGTCGCGCACTCCTTACACTCATCCTAAAGAACCTAGAACTAATTCAACACACTCACATATAGAGAACTCTAACTTTGTCCCTGCAGATGAATCCTAACATACACATCTACAACATAAACATTTGTAAACACATAAAACACATGGAAAGAATCTCATACAGGAAAAACTATTTTTTCTATTAATATGAATGTTTGTTACAATATATGAGTCTGGACTGCATCTGAGTCTCGACTCTCGTCAAACTCCCTATCACAACCATACTACAACAACTGGAACCCCTTTCTTGGGCATACAATAAAAATATTTATACAAGAGGGGCTCGACGAGCTTCCCTCCAAACTAAGCTAGAGGTGTCTAATAACCATTCAAAATGCCTGACTAACGAGGCAGATTACAATGATGGAAATCTGATCCGAATCGGATGCAGATCCCTCCTATCATCAACCACTTAATGGCGACTTCATCTGCAGCTTGTGCGAGAGCACAACTTGGCTCTTCCAACTTGTCAACATTTATTGCCTTAATTATGATATGGATTTTGAAGGAAAAATGAGATGGCAGTGCCTCTCCCTTCCTTGAATGCGCACCAATCATGCTAATCACCTAGAGTGTACTGAGGTGGAGTGATTATCCTGCATCATACTCCATGGTTACGAAAATCCATGAGCTCCTGCTCATGAGCTTCCTAGCTTTGTTCAAATCCTCCTAGATCCAAAACTTTCTCCTAGAGTTGTCCTTCTTCTCCTCTCCCTTGTTGTTGATGATACCTCTGCATATTCCCTGATGCTCACGCAGGTTCTCCTCTGTCCAACTTCTCCTTGTTGAATGCTTCTACGGTTGACTTAACCATCAACCTCCTTATCTCCTCTATGGATTCTTCCAGCTGCTCCATCAACTTGTTCCTCTTGCATAGTCTGCTCGGCAGTAACTCTTCATGTTTCTCTATGGGTAGATTATCCTAATCTCCCATGTTGCTTTCATCTCCCGTGACACTGACTCGACACTCTGCTACAGTCTCCAATTTCACAGTCTCATCACTGAATTATTGTTCAACTACCTCCTCTGACAGACTAACTCATGTCATTTCTTCTTGCGTTGGTTCGATCCCAACCTCCTCCAACTACAACTCGTGCTGGTATGTCTCTTATGGCATGGCTATCTCATGGCATCCACCTTTAGGTTCTAGACTGCTCAACCAATCCTCCAGCATCTTCAACTCCATCTCCCACTGAGTAAGTGACTCAACTGGGTGCTCCTCTTCTGTTAGGACATGTTTCATTATCTGCTCCTTCTCCTTTATGACAGTGTCATCTTGTTTTCCTCCTGTTTCATCTGCAATAGCTATGCTAGCCTCCGCTCGGCTGCTTGGCATGAATATCTGGATTCCTCCAATGATCAGAAAAATCCTCTAACCCTTCTCCACTATGACAGAAGTTTTCAACTTGTCATCATCTTCATTCACGCAGCTTGCAACTCCGCATGATTCTTCATATGGGTAAGGTCTTTCTTTCGCTTCCTCTCCACTTGCCAACTCCCCTTTACATGAACTCTCACCTGAGCTCCCTTTACATGAACTCTCACCTGAGCTCATCTCTTCTCCTTTGCCCACCTGGAAAATCGGGATGTCTCCTCTGCCATCCTGACAGTTTATGAGATCAAATGTTCCCTCTTCATTGCCCACCTAGAAACCTATGAGACCTCTTCCGGATCTCTTTCCCTCACCATTGAGATTTTCAACATACTTCAACCATATTTTTAACACCTGTTGCTGCCTCCTGGCCAACAAATTTTGAACAGGCCACCTAGTTGTCCTATTCAAAGGCCACTCGTACCTCCACCGTACCTTTGCCTCATGTTGCATTTTCAATGCTAGCCTTTCCATCTCCACTTAGATTTCACTGAGATCCTTGTCCATATTCGCCTTGCTTCTATGTGGGTAATCTTCTCTTCTATCATTCTTATGACCTCCAACAGTCATCTTGCTTCATCTTCATCCCACCTGGTTGTCCACTATCTGCGACACACCTCACAACAATTTCCATAGAGAATCTCACTATGTCCCTCTTCACCTGCTGTTTACAGGTGAAATCAAGCTCTGATACAACTCTGGCACACACCCCCCCTTCTCTCCTAAGGGTTGCTCAACCTCCCAGTCTTGGATCGTTCAAACACTTGAGTTGAATTGACACCTCGATCCCCTGCTGGAACCCAATGCAATTCTATCGCATGCCCCTCTTTCTCCAAAGTGCAGGTTCCTACAAAAACCTTGTGGCTCACTCTCTCTCTCCTTGGCCTCTTTGAAGAAAGATAGTGGCGGTACTAGTTCTCTGTGCTAGGCCATTTCTACCATATGACCTCAAGATGTGTCTCGTGGCTTAAACCACAAAGGCGCTTCAGGTTTCGGGCTTCAACTCTTTCCATTACAACCAACTCCTACGTTCTCGAACTCTGAATCGACGAACTCAAATGGTAAGAGGATCAACGGTCCTCGTTCCTCATCCAGATCGATGACTGTGATCTATTCGGACTCCAGCCTTTGGGAATCTCTCGCTTGTCCTCTCTTGATTTCTTCTGAAGTGCTTCCTTACGGACTCCATGATCTTACACCACGTACCTCCTGACGATCGACAACCAGGATCTACTCCGCTCTCCGGAGATTCACGATCTTGCTCTCTCCTTGTCGGAAAAATCATAGAGTACTACTACTCCCAAATGTTTGCATCTCTCCCACGCATCCCTTCTAGATTCAATGGCCTAGATTCAAACCACTCTTCGCGACTTCGCGAAGGTTTCTATTTTCTCTTGGAAAACCTTCGAGAGATCTAACTCCCATATCTCCATATCTTTCGCCACTTGTCTCCTCTTGATGATGGATGACTTCACTGCCTTCGGGACTTCAACAAGTCCTCTCTCCCCTTGCACACTTAGCACATTTTCTGCCTGAGACTTACATTGTCCTCGAATCTTTTCTGCACTTCTTACAGAGTTATGCGATAGCTCTCCTGCGATTTTGTTTGGATTGAAACCTTTGAGTTTCTCGGTTCTCATGTGTACTTCTATGGACTTTCTAGTTCCCTCCTGACAACGTAACACCCTTCCTCTTGAGCTTGTAATATGAACTTTCTTTATCCTTGGTGCACTCCTTGCGCTCATTTAATCCCTCTGGCGGCTTCTCCATGAGCCCTTCCAGAATGGTTAGGGCATCTCCTTTCCTCGCTTAATGCACACTTGCAAAGCCTCCCTTCCTCAGAGTGTTCACTAACCCTGGGATTCTCTCAATGTCTCTAACACTCCAGAATGTGTTGGCTCTGTGCGCGCTCACACTCACTCGATGCCCTCCTAGTGGCAGAGTCCTACAGAGTATTCAGTAGCTCTGTGCTACGCTTTCTCCTACGCAGACTTTATTTCCAAGGTATTCAACAACCTTTAAATTCCCCTTCAAGTCTGTGAATTATTCTGGTGTGCCCTCCTGACACGTTCTTCTCTAACCCAAAATATTTCAGACACACACTCCTTGCGTTGGCTCATAGAGTTTAACTCCCTACTGCACACTCCTTGCACTGAGCCTAAAGAACCCAGAACTAATTCAACACACTCACAAATAGAGAACTCTAACTCTATCCCTACAAATGAATCCTAACATACACATACACATCATAAACATTCATGAACACATAAAATACATGGAATACATCTCATACAGGAAAAATTGTTCTTTTTATTAATATGAATGGTTGTTACAATATATGAGTCTGGACTGCATCTAAGTCTCATCTCTCATCAAACTCCCTATCACAACCATACTACAACAACCAGAACCCCTTCCTTGGGCATACAATACAAATATTTATGCAATAGGGGCTCGACAAGCTTCCCTCCAAACTAAGCTAGTGGTGTCTAATCACCATTCAAAATTCCTGACTAACTAGGCATATTACAAGGATGGAAATCTGATCTGAATCAGATGCAGATCCCTCCTACCATCAGCCACATAATGGAAACTTTATCTATATCTTGTGTGAGATCAAAAATTGGCTCTTCCAACTTGTCAGCATTTATTGCCTTAATTATGATCTAGAGTTTGAAGGAAAAATGAGAGGGCGACGCCTCTCCCTTCCTTGAATGTGCACCAATCGTGCTAATCAGCTAGCGTGTGCTGAGGTGGAGCGATGCTCCTGCATCATATACTTATTCCTCTATGTCAAGATCATCATCCACACCTAACATCCTATCTTATTTTATAGGGACATCCAATCAAGTCTCTAATCTCGTAAATCCCATCACCCAGATACCATTTGTGTTCTCACTACCAAGTGTCGTTGGGTATCCAATGATGGAAATGCTTATCCTTCCATGGATTACCTTGGGGATAGTAATACTATATATTTCACCTCCATTGATTTGAAATGGATCAACATATAATTTTTCATCTATATTTGTACTTTCTGGGAGGAAAATTTGGAAGAATTGGCTTGTAGGGCCCATTTTAGCGGTAGGTCCCAATTTGATGATTTAGGGTCTGAAATTTTCTATATCTAGTTTGAGGCATTAAATGACACCTTTTGGGGTTAAAAGTTTCTAGCATAGCTCGACCCCCTAAATATTGTTCTACTTGCCATGAGATTCCTAAATGATGCAAAAATCATCTCAATCGGAGTTCATATGTAGAAGTTAGTCCTACTACAAGTTAACCTACCCTATTGACCACCATGATACTAATTTGATGTCATGTTATCACCCATTACTCACACATGTGGGGCTAGTCATGTGTGGAATTTAAAGAATATACTAGGGGGTCTAAAACCCTAAAACTAATTGAGGGTGAGGCATGAAAAAACCCTAACCTTAACCCAAGAATGCCACCAGACTATGTTAATAATGGGCCACTAGGAAGAGAAGGGGTTCCATTGTTTTGGGATTTTTATTATTCCATAGTTGAGAAAAGCATCTAGGAGTGGCATATTGAAGTATTAACAAAGGAAGTATAATATTATGTAGCAGCCATTCAAGCCATAGTGTCCATGGAAACTCCATAATGAGTGCCCCTTTCTTTGTACTTGCATTTCATAACTGAGAAAAAGAGAGTAGAGAACAGGCCTCATATTCTAGTTGATTTTTGTCTTGTATTAGGTTTTTGGGGTCACATATTGTGTTCATTTGATTTTTCTTTCATTTTAGTTTTAGTTATTTCCACAATTTTGAGCATGGCACTAGAAATATTAAATCTGAGATCTAAGGTAATAAACTACATAATAAAATATTTCAGAATATTGTAAGATATGATGTGATGAACTATTCTAGTGTAATACCTATGGAAATTTACATATCATTTGGTATCATAGAAGTTTTGTTTGGGTTTTTTGTGGGAAGTTGTAGGATCCAAGAATTGGCTTAAAAAGGAAGTGTTATAACCCCGGCCATGAATGATGAGTCCAATTGTAACAACCCTCATGATGAGGACACTGTAAGAACAAATTATTGATATATTTCACAACATGGCCCTCCTCATGGCATCTCTAGTGATCAAGTTTGGACCTTCTGAGGAGGTTATTGGCGCTAAATCAAAGGTTGGATTGGATGAGAAATCAAGAGATAATGAAGATCTGGAAAAGGAGTCAAAAAAAGAGCTAAAGAAAGAGAAACCAACTTCTAATGTCACCACTTCTTTATAGTCTCTATTTAAAATGGAAGCAAAAGTGGACATCAAACCCTACCAATGTGATATTGATGTTGTTAAGTTGAATCATTGGTTGCAATAGTTAGAATTTTATTTTAGTGTCCATGACATAGAATAAGAGAAGAAGATTTCATTTTCTAGACTAAAACTAGAGGGCCATGCCCTAACCTAGTGGGAAAACCAAACATCGACACTTAGGCTAGAGGGTGATCCACCAGTAACTAAGTGGGAGGCATTTAAAACTCTCACAAATACTAGTTCTTCCCTATTGTGTATGTAGAGGACCAACAGATTCCTTGGAATCACTTTAGGCAGAGGAAAGGCAAAGTGTGTAATAGTACACCATCGAGTTTAGAAAAATGGTGAGTATGTTAGATATATCTCCCACGAACCTAGACATACTCCTCAAGTATCCAGGGGGTCTATATAGTCATTTATAGAAGCAAGTGATGCTATTTAAGTCTAGGATAGTTGATAAGGCCTATGTGAAATCAAAATACCTAAAGAATATAGGCAATAAGAAAGGACAACCAATTGATTATAAATAGAAAGACCACCAAGATGCTTCCAAGGATGGGAAGAATAAGTGTAAAGGAAAGGACAATAAGAAAACAACAACTGCACATTAGTGCAAGGATCCAAACAACCACTACAACCACTGTAATATTGATGGTCACGCCAAATATAAGTATTGCAAGCTACATCCAGAGATGAATTCAGAGAACTATAGGAAGGATGCCAAGAAGAAGAATATGCTAGTCATGGATTCAATCAACCTAGTAGAGAGTGGATAAGATATGAATGAAAATATTGTTTTCACTACAGTGTATAATGAAGTAAATTTGAGTAGCCTTCATCACAAGAAAGAGAAGTTGATGGCTAAACTCTTCTATATTAAACATAGTTACCGACTTGACAAGAACTGTGACCTCAAAATGAGAACTCTAGCCCTAAAAATCCATATTTTTGGGTAAAAACACCAAAATCAACCTCCATTTAAAAAAATGGTGCTACCAGTATCACCACTATTCTTTTTTTTTGGGGGGGGGGGGTAATAAAATTACCACCTTTAGCAACAATGGACTTAACAACATCATAATGTTGTAAAAAAAACCTTAAAATCAATCACTGTATTGTAAAGTGACACTAACAACAACACCATTTTTTTATTTTCAAGATTAAAAATACAACTTCTTTCAAACCTTTATACTTGACAATCAGTACCGTTGTGACCAAAACCTTAAAATCAACCCCTAAATTAATAAGTAGTGCTCCTCGTAGTAACCCTCATTTTTTCTAAGGATAAAATTGCAAGCTTTTTAAAATCATGGCCTTGACAACTTGTACCCATGGAACCAAAATTTTAAGACCAACCCCTTAATCAAAAAGATGTACTGATATCAATAACATTCTCTTCTTATTCTTATTCTTCCTTTTCGATATTAAATTATAACATTTTAGAAACCATATCCTGAAAGACCGATATTGTTGCAAACAAAATTATAAAAATGAAAAAGAAAAGAAAAAACGAGGGGAAAAGCTCCAAACAAGAAAAATAAAACATGATTTTCTTTTTAAATACAAATTAAAAAAATATAAATAAACATTTTAAATTAAAAATAAAAACAAAAAACCAACATAATTAGAAAAAAGGGGAAATCGCCATTTTTCTAAAAAGAAAACAATATGAAAAAAGAATATGTTGCACAAGTTTTTGGAATGGGGGAACGTTGGGAACATGGGTACAAGTATCTGATATATCTAGAAGCTTCTCTCAAATTTACAGTGAGCAACAAGTTGGGAACGACAATAATATATGTTGATATATTATAATAAATACCATATTATTACATCTATAATAAATAACATGTAATAAATGATATATGATAGTTTATAAGTTATAACATAATACTATGTTATAATACATACCATATTAATATGTATAAAATAAATAAAATTTAATAAATATTATATGATAGTTTATAAATTATAACTTTTAATGTATGACAATAACCAACATTATATATATGTTTTGAGTTATAAGTTTCATTAAGTTGAGTAAAATTACAATCAAACTATGTTCATTTTAAAAGATTAAAAAAATTACATCTTAAAAAAACCAACATTTTAAGCTCGTGACCCTCTTAGCCTAGGTTTGTTTCAGGGTTCAATTCCCAAATACAAGATATCTATTGCTCTCATATCTCTATCTGATTTGATCATGGAAATTCTTCCCCAGTTCAGTCTCCGAGACTGTCTATCTTCCCCCTTTCTTTAGTTATCTTCTTTTATGTCAGAGGGAGTCATGACTCAATCGTGGTAAAGGATTTGGTACTTTTTTTACCATTTGGTGACAGCTTTCAGTTGTTCATCCATTTCTCCATACCTTCATTCATTATGGGTGGCTAGTTATTCAACTACCAACCCCCTTCATTAATTGATTGGATTTTAGTTTAGGAAAAATGGAAATAGATGGTTATTCCCCAAAACAATTCAGCAAGGTGGCTTGGGTTCCCTAGTGGGTTGAATACCCCCACTTAGGGCCCTTACTCATCCCCTCTCGTTGTATCATGTCCAATACCGATGCTCCACCCTTCAGTCAACTAGTTTGGTTTTCTTTGTTGAACAATATGCATTACATTGTTCATATGCCATGGTGTAGTGTAGCTAGGGGGAATAATATGGGGTACCTAGGGAGGTACCCAAGGTGAATAATAGTAAATATGTATTGTTATGTATAAAGGCTACTTTTAATAAATAAGGCCTAGTGTGAATGCAATAAATGTAAGAGGACTTACTAGAAGATTATGCTTCTAGAAGGTTCCTCTTCTATAATATTCTTAGGTGGTTAGTAGCACTATATAAAGGGGTTCAATAAATGTAATGGGAGATTTAATTAGTATTGTATTTTGATTGAAATCTCATTAGGAGGTTTCCCCCCTCGAAGAGGCAAGTGAACAGGACCAGATCCCTTCCTTAATAAGATCTATTGTATGGTGTTGCCCTACCCTAAGGGTTTTCATAATAATAAAGTGTGGGTTTTATATATTGTTCTCTAGATATTATGTCGTGAATGTATTTTCCGATCTTTGGAACTTAACAAGTGGTATCATAGAACTTTCTTTGGCCATGAAAAAAGGGAATTTTTTTTCTATTTTGCAGATTTTTTGAAGAAGAAAAAGAAGATCACGACACTACGGAAAATTCCTATAGTTTTCCATGCATAATTTGTAGAAATTGGTTCTATATCTGAGTTACTTTTGGAAAAACAAACAATTTCAAAAAAAAAATCATCTGAAACGAAGTCTAGGAAGTGAAGTTCTCATCATTTTAAAATCTGTTATTTTTTAGGGTTTTTCCGCGGACAACCATGCGATTTTACTGATTTATGTAGCACTTGGGGCCGAATTTTCCCAAAAAAATTACATATTTGAGTTATTCTTGAAAAAAATATCCCATTTCAAAAAAACATCATTCGAATTGGATCTCTGGAAGTGAAGATATCACTAATTTAAAATCAATCATTTCCTATAACTTGTGTGATGATGGCAGGACTACAGAACTCATAAATTTTCACAAGGTGCTCAAATTGCTACCAGATCAGTGCCATTGGATAGATAATTTTAAGAGATTTCTTTTGGTATATTATATGTAGTGTTTCCAATGGATATTCACTCTCGAAACCTCATGGAACTTCTATAGAAGTTTAAATCCCTCAAGACATAATTTCACATGAGGGGACGTAACATCCAGGACCATTTGCAAAACATCAAGGAAAGTTGTGGACATATTCAAGAGACCTGCACTAAAATACAGGATATATGTATTATGGTAGACATCAAAGACAAATATAATAGGGAAGCATATGGTTGGTATGACTTTGAGGTTGATTGTGATGATTGGTATATGGATAGTTGTCATTTCTGGAATGACAACCACTTTCACGTTCTATTTGATGACTCTAATCCACCTTATGTAGAGAACGTCCTGGAGAGTAGATAAGAGCCTTATGTGCATATTTTTCTTTAGTTCTCTTATTCTCTAGTACTAATGGATGCTTTTTTGGCTTGCCCTACATATTTGGATCCACATGACCAATGTAGACATTTAGAGCACCATTTTCAACTACCTATTGAGTTCCATTATTATCATAGGGGAGGTCACATGTGCCCTTGGACATGCGACCCTGGTTTACAGTGGAGCTTGGACTACTTCAACATGGTGGTTAGCACTTCTACATGGGACCCTAATTCTCTAGCTTACTTTAGCATTATGGTCCACACTTATCCATGGGACCCTGGTATATGGTTGTACACCCTCATAACAAGTGTTGAGGACAATGCTTTCATAATGGGGATGGAATGTAGTGTAGCTAGGGATAACAATATGGGGTACCTAGGGAGGTACCCAAGGGGAATAATAGTATATATGTATTGTTATGTATAAATGTCACTTATAATAAAGTCCTAGTGTGAATGCAATAAATGTAAGAGGACTTACTAAAAGGTTCTGCTTCTAGAAGATTCCTCCTCTATAATGTTCTTAGATGGTTGGTGGCACTATATAAAGGGGTTCAAGAAATGTAATGGGGAATTCAAGAAGTATTATATTTGGAGCGGTAGCTCATTAGGAGGTTTCCCCCTTGAAGAGGCAAGTAAACAGGAGTGGATCCCTTCCATTATAGGATCTATTGTATGATGTTTTCCTACCCTGAGGATTTGATAGTAATAAAGTGGGTGTTTCTTCTATATTCTTCTTGGATCTATTGTGGTGTTTTTTTATTCAAGTCTTTGGTACTTAAAATTTGTATATTATCTCCTTTGGATCTTCATTTGTTCGTGACTTTTCCTCTTGAGGTATTGCTTCAACCATTCTTACATCAATAGTATCTACAACCTTCAAGAGTCTTTTATTGTAGCATTTGTAGGTCTGTCTTCCATATGTGTAGCCAAGAAAGATACCTTCATCTATTCTGGAATCAAAATTACCTAAATTATATTCATTTATCCTTATATATCCCTTGCTCCCAAATACTTTGAAGTATTTGACTGTAGCTAGTCTACCTTTCCATAATTCCTAAGATGTCTTGTTGTTGTTCACTCTAGTTTGTGCTCTATTAAAAATGTAGATTATTGTGTTGGATACTTCTCTCCAAAAGGTGTTTAGTAGTTTGGTTTCATTCAATATTGTTCTAGCCATTTCTTTTATAGTTTTGTTCTTCCTTTCTACATATCTATTTTGTTGTGGAGTCCTTGCTACCGAAAAATGTCTCTTTATTCCATGATTCTCACATAATTCATCAAATTCATAAGTGTTGAATTTTATGATTCTCAGATATGATAGTTATTGTTTTATAATTTCAATGAAAATTTTCCTTTCATGTCACCATTATTATAGAATAACTATACACTGAAAATATCAACTATTATAATGCAATGGAAATAACAAGATCTAGAAATATTAACCATGCACAGTATACATAAGAACACAAAAATTTATCTTGTGAAACCCAACCTTGGGAGAAAACCCAAGAACCTTTGTATAAGAATGAATTCAAGAGTTTACAAGTTTATCACCATAAAAATAGACCAAGAGATATCAAAGAGTCACCTCCCAAGCCTAGTGCAACTCCCAAGAGATAGCGCACACGATAGAATACCAAGAACTTCAAGTTGTAGCAAATTTTACCCCAAATAAGACCACCTTGAAACTTGCACCTTCTTTCTTGAGTGAGTGATGAGTGAGTGAGTGTGGCAAATGAAATGAAATGAACCTTTATTTATATTTTTCAAGTCACATGTATTTTCCATGTGGGGTTGACTTCTCTTCCCAGGTCTTCAATTTTACTTTATTTTTTTCTGTGTTTTACTTGTAGAAGTTGACTTCTCTTCTTGGATCTTCAATTTCTTTCTGGGGATTCTTTAATGGTCAGATGGGCATCGTCTTGTATTCTTGACACTTCTTCTTTTCTATAAAGGTTTTCATTGAGCCTGGTTGATGTAATCTTCTCTAGCATGCACCTAGTCTATGTGTTAATTTCCCACATAGCACCTCAACTCTCTGTCAGTCCTTGTCAAGTCACATGATCAAGGATAGAGACTACACCTGGTCCATTCTCCTTATCCAAGTCATATGGCCATATGAGTAGAATGTCTTCATGATGCTAATACATGGTGAACATCAATGACCTAGGCCATTCTCCTTAGCCAAGTCACATGGCCATATGAGGAGAATGTATGCCCGATGCATATGTGCATCGAGTCTTCATCGATCCTTGTCAAGTCAGATGATCAAGGATAAAGACTATTCTTGGGCCATTCTCCTTAGCCAAGTCACATGGCCAATCTAAGAAGAATGTTTTCCCTATGTTTCTCAAAACATCAACAATAAGATGTAAACTCACCTCCTCTGTCTAATCTTAGGCACTTGATTTTCAAATCAGTCTCATTTTCAACTAGGGATTTGAAAGACTTAAACTTCTCAAATGCTTCAAATTTTTCTTTAAGAAATGAAACCCATGTCATTCTTGTGTAATCATCAATAAGAACCATAAAATAACTCTCACCTTTTAAAGTTTGAGTTCTTGTTGGCCCGCAGAGGTCTGTGTGTACAAATTCCAATGGCTTTGATGTTGAGTACTCCTTTGTTTTGAAACTAACTCTTGTCTTCTTCCCGTGTTGATGTGGCTTGCAAATAGTGTCTATATATTTTTAGATCCTTGGAATATCTATTACTACTTGTGTCTTTTTGAGTTTTACTAGATTGTCAGATTTTATATGACCAATCCTTCTATGACATAACTAGATTTCGTCTACTTGTCCCATATAACATCCTTTGACTTCATTGAGAATGTATACATTTATCGGGGCTCTGTTTTCATTTGCCACTAATCTTCCTGAACATATTTTCCTTGTCTCACATCGTTTAGAATCAAGTGTGAGGTTGTAACCTTGATCAGACATTTGACTGACACTTAGAAGATTGTGTTTTAACCCTTCAATATATAAGACATTATGTGTTTTAGTATTTCCATTATCAAGACTAACGATACCTTTTCCAACTATCCTTGTAGAAGAATTATCCCCAAAGGTAACGCTACCTCCTTTTTCTTCCTTTAGGATGAGAAATTTGTTTTGATCCCCTATCATGTGTTTTTAACATCCACTATCAATATATCGTTAGCTTCCTTTGTCTTGAGCATACATTGCAAGTCCATGTTCTTCCTTCTTCGGTTATTCTTGCTTCCTTTTCCACACCTTTGTGTATTCTTCTATATGCTTGGTAATAATATCTTCTTCTCTATTTTGTTTAGGATAATTTATTATGTTACTTCTACAATCACGTGCTATGTTCCCATAATTATTTCACTTATAACATTCAACATTGTAATCAAGTAGGGGAGCAAATGAATTGTAGTTTCTATCAACAAACCCATGCGTACTTGTGGTTTTGTTGCTCACATAATCATTCTTTGAGGTTTTATAAGAAACTCTTTTTCTATCTCTCACATGATCACTTCTTGCATAAGATCTACAATCTATTGCTTTAAGACCAAAATTATTGCAAGAAAAAAATAACAAAAAAAGAGATTTTGGTACCAAGTTGTAAAAGGTCTTCTTGGTGGAACGAATCTTCTGAACTCATTCTTGTGAGAAGAATAATATTTTTGCTGGTCATCATTTATTTTATTGTTTTTTCTTTCATTGTTGATGTCCAATCCTTTGAGAATATTGTCATAACTTTTAGGATTTTCTTCATTTTCCTTTTCTGATGGATTTTTGACCTTAGTGCTTGTATCTCCCTCGAGGGTATTTTGTTTTTCTCTGTATCCAAGACCTATCCTAATGAATGATGACCTTTGGAAAATAAGAATATTATCCAATATTTCAGTATTCTTTCCAAACTTCAAGCTTATATTCAACTGATCAATTTTTTTCTCTAGTTCCTTTCTTAAGGAAACTATTTCGTCTTCTAGCTTCTCACAATATTATTCATTTTCTTTCAGTTGGATTCTCACCACTTCTTCTATCCTTTTTGCCTCTTCTAGTTGAGTCTTCATGATGATAACAATTTTTTCTATTTCATCAAGATCATTATCCTTCTTTTCATATTTCTACAATTACTCTTTCTACTTTTTATTCTTTCCTCTGACTATGTCTATTTATTCTAAGGCACTAATGAGTTATGCTTAAAGATTTTCTTCCCCATCAATGCCTTCTTCTTTTGAATATGATTTTTCTTTTTGATTTTCTTCATTTTATTTATTAGTAGAATTTGTATCCATGGATATGAAGAGGAATTATTCTTTGTCAATATCAAAAACATATCCATCACTTTCTTCAGACGAGCTATTGTCCTCTCTAGAGTAAAAACTCTTCTTCTTAGTATATTTTTCTCTTTTGTGTTTATAAGGCTTGTTTTTATTGTTATTTTCTTCTTTATTGTTATTTTCCTCGCCATCATTGTTTTCCATTTTAACATATGGAAATTTAGCACCAAAATTTCCTACTCTACCATAATTAAAACATTTGAAAGGTAGCTTACCTTTGTATTTTCCAGATCCTCTTTTTGTCTTTCTCACAGATTGTGTTTCTTCTGTATATGATTCATGGTTGGAACAATCAAGAATTTGTGTCCTTTTTTATTTAATTCTTTGAAAGATACTTCCTTCTGTGTTAGCTTTACATTTTTTTTCCTCATCTCATATGCACTGAGAATCCCATGCAGCTCATCCATTGTTAGTTTCTCCAAATATTTCATTTCTTTAATGGCAGAGAACTTGCATTAAATATTAAGGGGAGAGACCTTAGCACCTTTTTCATAATCATTGGTTCTTCAACCTTTTCACCAGTCCTTGATGGTGTTGACAATTTCATCCACTCAAAGGAAATAGGCTGCAACGTTTTCTTCATCTTTCATTTTCAAGATCTCTAATTGTCTTCTATGAGTTTTGAGATTTTCCTTCTTCACCTTGTAATCACCTTCATATATGTTTTGAAGTTTGTCCCAAATATTTTTTGTCAATTCACATTGCATTACCTTGAAAAATTATGATTCTGATAAACCACACAAAGTAACATTCATGGATTTTTCATTATGTTCACTATTCTTGACATTATCTGTTGGTGGATTTTTTAGGGCCGTATACCTAGTCACAATTGATTGAAAAATATCAAACACAAGAGCCATTAGATAAGTCCACATCCTTATACTCTGGAATGCATAGTTTGTTCCATCAAATAATGGAGCCTTGTTTGCGGATAAACCTTTTTGAATAGACATGTGTTCTTCTGAGATCTTCCTTCCAACGGTTAGCCTGTTTCCAAAGGAAACTACTCTGATAAAAATTGTTGAACTTATGTTTATACTAGGAGGGGAGGTGAATCAGTGTAAGATACTTTTTGATTTATTTAACCATTCATCAATTATTCATTAACACATATAAACTCAAATCACAATGCACATAATTTAACATGGAAACCCTTGCAAGACAAAACCACAAAAACTTATCTTTATAAATGTTTGTAGGCACCAACCTACTCTTACAAAACTTGTAGAAACCAACCTACTAGAGATACCAATCTCCTTAGCTGAGAACCAAATCAAAAATATATTGTGTAAGAACTAACCTACTGGAGACACCAATCTCCTCAGTTGAGCACCAACTCAATAAGACCTATATAGGAACCAACCTAACATTTTCATACACAAAGTACTTCTTACTTCACCTTCATGATCCATACTTCATGTATTTCATAGTATCATCATACCCTTAACTTTCATGCTCTGGTTCCTCTCTTTGCTTCATACCCTAGACATAGATTCAAACCCTAGTCAGATTTAGCCTCCTTTCCCTTGCAAACCTCGTAATATCATTCATAGAATATAATACTATACTACAACATCACAACCAAAAAACAACTCACTTCATGGCATCATAGACCTTATTCCTTCATAGCACACCCTTTAAACTCCAAGAAAACTCCTCTTGCACACCTTTACACCCCAAGAATACTCTCCATCTTCTCTTTCACACCTCAGAACTATTATGTGCACCTCAAACTTGATCTTCTTGCTTGGATGATCTTGAAATGTGCACATCTATCCTATATTTATAGTGTTTCTGTGCTTACTCTTAAGGATGACCTATAAATACTAGTTGGGCTGACCTGAACTTTATGGTTGGGTTGTCTGACAGAAAAATGCATATCTCCTCATTCCTAAGGAGTTAGAGGGAGTTTCATATACTATTGGAAAGGGCTCAAAATAAGATTTCCAACCATATAACCTATGATCCCATTTGATCTAGGTATTTAGAGTAAAAATTCCTTCAAAGGTAGGGTATCCAAGTTGAGCATCAAAAATCCAAAAACAATATTTCCAACCATCTCCATCTTGCAATATCTATCTTGGACATCTGTAGCCTCCCCCTGTCTTTGACAACAATGACAACAATATTTCCAACATCAATTCCCACAATTAACATGTTGAGCTCTTAATGAGTATATTATTGAAATGGCTTCGAGTAAGATTCTAGTGTTTACCCTGGGTTCCATTCGTGCTTTATAACCTAGAAAAATAAAAACAAATGAGCACCGAATTAAAAATACAATATAAAATTATCAATCAATATAAAGTTTAAAATAATATTTTGATATAAAGTTTATTTTAAATTTTATTTTCACTTTGTTTTTAAGTTTTGTATCTAAAGTAAAAGATCAAAATTATTTTCAACTTATTTAGAAATGGAGCCCAAGTTGTGGCTAGGGTTCTTCCCTAGCCTCACATGCAGACCTCCCCTTGGCCCAATCCGACCTAGCATGGTCATTATTTTAAATCTAGGTTATTTTCAAATTAAAATTTTGTTTATCATAAAATATTATTTCCAAAGTCGTATTTTCAAATTCAAATTAGGAAAATGTCTTACCATTATCTCCATGTGATTAAAAGATTTATAATCTAATTCGTCTATGAAATAATGCAACACATCTCATCCATTGGAGGATGTAACAACATGATCTGGAATGGATCATTATATAATTTGTCATTAATTTTTGTACTTTCTAGGTGGAAAAATTGTAGGAATTGACTTACACGACTCATTTTAGACGTAGACCATAGTTTAGTGATTTGGGGTTTAGAACTTTACAAAGCCAGTTTGAGGCATCAAATGACACTTTTTTTGGATAAAAACTTTGCAAGCATAGATCCTAGACCTTCGATGTTTTTCAATCTTTCCAACAAAGTGAAAATCACCTTAATCAAAGTTCGTATGTAGAAGTTATGTCTCCCACAAGTTGACTTACCATGTTGATCACCATGGTACCGAGTGTATGCCACATCATCCTCCATTACTCATGTAACAACCCTAGTTTGATCCCCAAGTTGTAATTGTATATGTACAAATGTAATATAGGTTGGTGAGCCAGTATGATTTTGGGTCGGAGAGCCTATATGTGATTTTGGGCCGAAGTGCCTATGTGATGAAGGCTAGAGAGCCTAGCATTGTAAATTGCACATACAACTAATTAATAAAATACATCACAGCTACAAACCAATTCAGACAAAGAGTATGGGGGATTAGGACTCCACCGGAGGGAAAGGTGAGGATGCTAGGAGGCCTAAAAAGAGGCTAATGCCAAAAATAATATAATATCCCAAGCCAAAGTCATATGAACATATTATCCTAACTTATAAAGTATGGGAAAAGGTTCCTAAGTGGGATGTTTTAGTGTCACATGGAAATTTAAGGCCATGCATACTTAATCCTTGTTTTCAATGGAAAATGGATCATTCTTTTCCATTGTTACCAGTGCATGTGGAGTTCAGGCTTGGGATGTGACCTAGTGAGATTCATTGTAACCCTTTTATGTTGTCAACCCTTAGAATCCTAAGTGGATTTATGTGCATAATTCTCCTTGGGTTTCCTTGGGGAAGGTTGAAACCTTGGAGGGATAATTGTGTGGGTAGGATTACCCAATGTGTGAGGCATGAAGGGTTCCTAAAGACTCCATTATTGTAGCTGAAGTTCCTGGAACCATAAATCTAATACTTCCTAACCAGCCTCTGTTGGATCTTTGAAAGGGAAGTGGGACAACCGTTGTAGAGCAGAGAAGGGGGTACATTTCCTTGGGTTGTGAAAGCTAATGGGGAATGAGATCTTTTTGGTTGGAATTGTTGTAGGAGTTTATTACCTTGGCCTAGAAATTGTTTGTACTAACTAGTAGACCTAGTTGGATTAGGAAGCCTTTGCCCTGGTGGATTCATAGCCCCATCTCGGGGGTGACTTGTTGTAGAGAGAGCTAGAGATGCAAAGTCTATGGTTGGGTAGAACATCTGAGGTCTGCAACCAACTGGTGCTTTTATAAAATATAAGTACCATGTTTATATGTGTGTCTATGATGTTACATTGTATAATTATGTGCTAATGTGATGTATGCTTATATAATTGTTCTGTATGGTTGTGTATGGTTATGTATTTTTGAATGGTTGATGTGGTATGCATGAGTTTGAATGTCATTATGCATGTTTAATTGTACCATATGATAAGGAATAGCAACACAGAGAGTTAATGGTAGCAAATCTGTTAATTTATGGAAAATATGAGCCAGTATGAAATCATTTTGTAAATGTACAGTGTGTATAGAACGAGAATTATAGCAATGTAGCTCAGTATGGAGTTGTGTATGTTACAACTCACAGATGTGAGGTTAGTCACCTTTGGACATTTAATAATATTCTAGAGGATCCAAGACCCTAACACTAATTTAGGGTTGAGACAAGCAAAAACCCTAACCCTAAAAAAGTATTATTCTATGTTAAATGTTGGTCATTAGGAAGAGAAATGATTTCATTGTTTTGGTATTTCTATTGTTACATAAAACATTTAGGACTGGGATATTGAAGCTAACAAAGGAAATAGAATATTCAGTAGAAACATTCATGCCACATTGTTCATGACAACTCCACATTGAGTGTTTGTTTCTTTTCACTTGCATTTCTTAATTAAGAAAAATGTCCATTTCTTTTCACTTTTATTTCTTAACTAAGAAGAGAGTAGATCATAGTCCTCACCTTCTAGATGGGTTTCAAACGTGGGTAAAATCATGAAGATGGGTTACACTTTTGCTTGTTTTATGAGAAACAAAATTGTATTTTCACAAGTTCTTCAACTTCCGGCATACAATGTATTTTTTTTATTTAGAATTTCACTTTACAGTAAAAACAAAACTTGTGAAGAATTTTGTTAGCTTTCCAATGACTATTTTTCAAATTTTTTTTATCACGATTTGATATGTCAATTTGACAGTTGTTTAACAGTATGTTCCTTAAACATGAAAGGAATGATAATGAGTAACTTTTTTCTACAACAATGTATCTATTATTAAACTTATTTTTTATGAAACGAAATATACTGCAACAATCTAGAGAGACTCTATTTTATTATGACTATAATATTGAATCTAACGGATGAATATCATAATTTCTAGAATTTTTTTAAGTTGACCAAGCTGAAAACATTGCAGATTTTAAACACATGTTTTTCTACACCTTGTATCTATATTAATTTTTACTTAAAACTAAAATCTAAATATAGCCTTTTGAAGAGAACAGTTTAAGGATTATGAATATATTTTTTTCTAAATTTTTCACAGTATATTTTTAGAGATACTGATATTTCATTTCACCGAATCATAATTTCTATTGAAAATATTATGCAGTGATTTTTTTTAAAAATTAAATAAAATTAGATAAAAATAAAGAAAATGAACAAATTATAGGAATTGAAAGTAGATTCAATTTTGGAAATGCCGGTGTCATTTTAAAAACCAAATTCTCGGTATTTGCAAGAGTCTGCAACCTCCAAAGTTCAGGTAAGCTTGGGGAAATTCTCTGGTTTTTGTTTTCAGTCCCAATTTCATGTTTTCGGCCGAAATAATCTTTCGGCCGAAACCTAGATTTTAACGGAATCTGTTAAAAATAAATGTTTCGGCCAAAATATTATTACCACAGGAAAATAATTCATCCAAAAAAAATTGTACACGAATTTCGAGAGCATCGTCAGGGCGTCATTCAATTTGACGTGCAAATTTCCGGCCGAAAGTTTTTTCGGCCGGAAAAATTCCTAGCAACATTTTTTCGGCCAAAAAATTGCCACTAGGAATTTTTGAGACCCGATTGTCATGAAAGTGTTACACATCTTCATGATTTTACCCACGTATCAGATTTCCAAGATTATGTATTTTGATTGATTATGTGAATTGTGTGTTCATTTGCTTGTTTCTTTTATTTTGGTTTCAATGATTTCTATAATTTAATAGCTACACTTCAATCTGAAATTTAAAGTAACAAACTACATAATAAGACGAACTTCTAGGTAATAAAGTTACTTCAATGTTGTTAGGGTTAGTAACATCAATTCATTACTTAATGTTGACACCTAGATTTTTGCAGAACTTGTGCGCGCACCACAAATCAAACATTGCATGCGTGCCCAAGAAGAAACCATGCAGTGACAATATTCAATGTTTGCGCCAACCAAAGAATCATTGTGCATGCCAACCCAATTTACACCACACACAAGCAATTAAAGGAATTGCATGTAGGTTGGATCCAAAAAGATATTCAACAATCATTGTAACCATTTTTGTAACAGCCCGACTTGTTATGGTCGAGGTTGACGATGAGTTGGAAAGTTGTTATGATTTCCATGCTTTGTTGAATATATGGTGGGATGCATGTGAATACGTAATGGGTTTGGATTTGTGTTTCACTACGAGAGATCGAGTAGTAAGTGTAGATGGAGATTTAGTAAGCTAGAAGAGAGTCAGAATTCTAGTTCAATATGGTATCAATTTTGATTTTTAGAGATAGTGAGTATGAATGAAGAAAGGAGATGTTAGCGCATGGCACGTCTCTATCTGAGTAACATTGATGTTTCTTGATCAGGCTACGGTCTTTGTGTATGAGAATGTATTGCATTGATTTGAGCTTAATAAATGAAATTTGAAGCACATTTATCTCTGCATGTTGATGAGTTATGGTATAAATGTATGCTTGTGTTTATATTATGTTGCGTTCTAGTCTTATGGTAGTTTTGAATGAATGAATGACTAGTTAAAGGAGGTTTCCTATACGTTTTAGTCCTTCACACCCTGCACAAGAATAATATTCTTTGTTATTCTCATGGATTCTAAGATGAGACCTTCTTCATTCCTTGAAGATTGAATATGTCGGGACATATGGGGTTTTGTTGGTAGAATCTATCGAACCCTGGGTCTATGACCCCCCCTACAAATCCAAAAAATGGTTTTTTTGTCGGAGCCTAAAGGTTTTGTATGAATTGAAGGAAAATAATTCGGTGGAAACCTTCCAAAGAAGAAATACAAGACTGGTTATGCGAGGGGAGGATTAGTTTGCGCAACAAGAGACCATGAACCTGTAGATCAACCTTAAGAATTGGAAACAAAGGTACATCTATGTTGATTTACATGAAACTTTCTTTTTTGAGTTCCCTTGTTTATTGCATGAGTGGATAAAGAGGCAAACAAAGATTAACTTTATCTAGGGATCCAAGGAATCAGTGGTGTGGGACTAGAAAATTATCAATAAGTTTATATTTATCAATAATAAGTGGCTCAAATCTGTCAACTTCTGGTACGAAATACAAGGCTGGCTATCTGAGAGGGAGGATGAGTTCATGCGACAAGAGACCAAGATCTTGTAGATCAACCTCAAGCATTGGAAACAAAGGTACATCTATATTGATATACAATGAAACTTTATTTTTTGAGTTCCCTTGTTTATTGCATGAGTGGATAAAGAGGAAAACAAAGAATAACTCTATATAGGGAGCCCAAGAATCAGTGGTGTGGGACTAGAAAGTGATCAATAAGCTTAGATTTGT
>WSFP011411933.1:0-24425 GCA_009831015.1 Picea engelmannii | reverse complement strand
GTTTTATAACCAAAATATTAATTGTATAAAAAGTATTAAGCCATTCAATTTTGTATGGATAGGTTTTTTAGCCACTCTAGTTTAAGTTCTATGGTGAACCAAGCCAGTTCACCAAGTCAATACCCAATGTAGGTAGGACAACATGTTATAATCTATAAAGGATAATATATTAAATAATAATGTATATAAATATGAGATGATGAGATACAATAAGAGTGAGGGCCTTATATACTCATGTAGGGGTTCTCTTCCATGAAGAGACGTTACCTTTCATCAGGAAGGTGTCTCTTCATTAATTATTCATTAACTATTATAATGTATTTATATTTATTATTATATATTATGTTCATAACATTGCCTTCCCCTTAAAAATGATTTGTCCTCAAAGCATACTTATGGAAGACTTATCTCTTGCTCTGGCTTGTAATATTGTTTCCTCAATCTTTATTCATGAATTAGTTATTGTTGAGGACTTGAAACAATAGGATCTTCTAAGTGTTGTGTAGAACCGTCGAATTGTAGGGGAGTATGCCCAGCTTAGATCGATCTTCTGTACAATGGGGATTTTATGGGGTTCTTGTAGACAATTTGATGTATTTTGGCTCCCTTGATAACTTCTACCTTGCACATCATTTGCAATGGAGATAACAAATTTTGACATATTTGTCATTTGTTTATGTGGATACTTTGATTGGTTGAAGTAACGATTTTTGTGTTTAGGATGTCTATAAGGCATCCTTGCAACCTGATATTTACTTCATGTACTTGTAGCTTCTTCTTGATTAACACTTTGAATTGAGTCTTGTTCATATCCCTTGCTTGTTTCTACTTTGACATGTGAAGACCTCTTTACATAAACTGAATCCTTTTTAGCTATAAGGTTGACTCGGTCAGTATTAATTTCTTTATCCACCATCAAGTTTTTTCCATTTGAATACTTTTGTAGTTCCATAGGTTCATTCATCGTCTGTTTATCTACCAATGATTCTTTATTGATAAGTTGTTATAACTTGTCCTCTACTGTCTTCTTATCACTCTTTATCTTATTAATCTGGGTGATTAAACTTTGATTATGGATTTTTAGGTGACAATTATCTTCATACTTTTCTAATAATTTATTAATGAGATCATGATTAACTTGCTCTAACTTTTGTTTGCTATGCTTCGTATCTTTTGACTCATTGAGTTGTACCAATAAATTTTGGTTATGATCTTTTAAGTAAGAAATGTCTTTGTCTTTTTCCCGTAATTTTCCCTCAAGATTTTGTTTTTTTCTCTCTTCTTGTTTTTTTAGCATTTTCTCCAACCCATCTTGAAATTGTAAATTTTCGTTCAGTTGTTGATAATGAATCAATTCATTTTCTAATTCTTTTATTTTTACTTCCCAATGGGTGTCACCTTGATTTTCTATTAAAATAAAAAGATTTTTACAATATGGACAATGGCGAGCTCCATTCATAAGGCCCATTTCATAATCTTCCTCTTTTTCACAATAGGGACATTTTTCCAAAAATGTATTATTTGTAGATGTCATAGTTCACTTCTTATTTTTCAATAAATGATAAATGTAAAAGGGGCTCTACTCATTAACGATAATGTTTTCCTCTTAGAATATATATATAAATCTCCTTATACTTTATAAAGAGTGCCTATGTTTTGACTTATAATAAAATTCCCTTTTATACTCTTGACTATTTGTTAGCGGCGGTTAGGGCTCAACAAACACGACGCTAAGTTTTGTGAAATAGTTATTTACAGGTAAATACAAGCACACATATATATTATATATGGTATGGAATACCACATGCCAATGGTTTTCTAGAACTATGGGATGGTAAATATCCAAAGGTAAAATAAAATATTCACTTTTCCTCTTCTTTGAAACTTTTTCTTTTAAATTACCTTTTCTCACTTTATAAATGACAATTAACTTAACTAATGACAAATATGGATTTTTGATATGTTGGTGATAACCCTAGAGGATATTGGTGTGTAGGAATCTGAAAAGGATGGTTGTGGCCCATGTAAACTTGTGGCTTTCACACTCATGAAGCTCGCAACTGTGGTCACATGGGCTCCTAGTTCTTCCCAGCACTAAGGGACTCCAACAAATGGTCTTTGTTTTTTGGAAAACCCATGCAGTATTGACTGCGGGGTTTCAATAGACGGTCTCCAAAGCATTCAGGAGGTAAGAAGCTTTTTTGGTTTCCCTACAGAGGTGCAAATCTTCCCCTATGGAAAATTATGATGACGTGGTGGAATATTCGCCCGATCCAAGAGAATTGTTGCCCTGGATGGGGACAGTTGGACTCCCCATACACCCCCTATACATCCAAATGGAGGAGGAAATACCTCCTGTAACGCATGGAGACTTCTTTTCTCAGTTTTAAGGGGTTTCTGGATACTACCACGGGCAAGATCTATAAGCCTTTTCCTCGCTCAGCGGAGCTGTGGGTTCGTGGGACATTCTGTCACTGACTAGATCCACAATTTCCCTTCCTGGCACAACCTCCTAGTGTGGTTCTTATACTCATACTATTGAATCCCCCTTTTCCCCCATACTATGTGGTTTTTCTCTTGCTTCGGCCATGAAAAACCTTTCTTGGTCATTCTCAGATCCATCGGTGTCGATGTGATCTCCTATCATTCCGAGAGAACAAGGGTTTAGCCAGGCAATACTTCTAGGTTAAGGAACAAAAGATTCATTCCTAGGTCTTGAAAACTGGCATTCTTTGGATCATGGTTCGGCTCTAGACCTCTTCTACCCTTATGCATAACGAGCATACTTCTCGGATCAACCAGAAGAGTATGTGGAGGGGTTTATTACATCAAATTTACGACCTTCAAACTCTAGTGAGTGGGTCACAATTTTTGGTGGGGAGCCTAGAAAAAACACTCGGTTAAGTCATAATCAAGGTCTTATGGGAGCTTCTGAGAAAACGCATAAGAAATAGAATAAGTATGTTGGATCTTCTAAGGAAAACCTTAATTTTACTCTTGACAATGATCTAACCCTTTCAGGGGTGGAAGAAATGGCAGATAAAACCCTAGTAGGGAAATCTCATGATGCCAATTTAATGAGAAGTCGCTAAAATCTTAGGTTGCGATAGATTGGGATGCGATCTACAACTCTTCACCAAAAATCAGTCACTTTTCTAGAGGTTGGTTCATGTTTGTTTTTTCATAAAAATCACAAGTAGTGGTGGTACTTCAAAAAAACTTGTTAATCTACTCTTGTCTAATTCCTATTGAAGCTATGGAATCCTACCTTCGACGCTTCAAGAAAAAGACTGGACTCCATACCAATATGGGTTTGGCTGTTGGGCCTTCCCCCTCATCTTTGGAATGAAAAATTCTTTCAATCAATTGGGAATTGTTTGGGGGAATTCTTAGTTGTAGATATGGGTTTCGTAGAATCCAGGGAGATGTCGGTTGCAAGGATTATGGTTCTATTAAACATCAGACAAGGGTTTAAGGAATTACTTAACTTGAAATATTTGGGAAGGACAAGGTAGAAACTCTCATCTCTTCAAGGCACAATCCTGAGCACTGGTCAACATTACCTCCAAGAAAAAAAAGTCAATTGTTGGGGTGCTTAGAGCAGCGAAAAACCTAGTAGGGGTTCCCCCATGAAACTTATTACTTTCAATTGTAGGGGTTTGGTGAGTCCCCCAAAAACATCCACACTAAAGAGGTTGGTTTTGTTAAACCATCCAAGTATTTTTCTTTTTCAAGAAACTCTAGCAGACGAAGATATGGCTACCAAAATTCTATCTGCCCTCTTCCCAGCCCGATCTTCTCTAGGTCTGGATGTCATAGGTAGGTCAGGTGGCTTAATCATTTGATGGAGAGCTAGAAGCATCAAACTTTTAAACTCTTGGGTATTTGACTTTGTTTAAGGGGAAGATTTTTTGGTGGAAGGTATTGGAAAGGAGTTTAGAATAATTAATGTTTATGGCCCTCATACATATCAGAGCACTTTTTGGGAAATTTTTCTTGGTAAATATATATTAAAGAATGAACTTCTAATTCTCGGGGGAGATCTAAAATTTTCTTTTGTGGAAGTTGAAAGTTCGGGTCCCTCATCCCACCCAAACAACCAAGTAGGCTTCTTCAATCACCTATTGACCTCCAATGGACTCATTGATATAGCTCCTTTAAAGTTGTTACCCACTTAAAGGAATATGAGGGTAGGGGAGGCTCATATTGCAAAAATTTTGGATCGATTTTTTTATTTCTGGACCTTTAGTGATGGTTACTTTCCAATTTTGGCAATGGATTGGTAGTGGAGGAGAATCAGATCATTCCCCAGTTTGGTTTGAAATGGAAGGAGGCCCCCAAAATCCATTGGCCCCTTTTAAATTCAACTCCTCTTGGTTTAAAGATGAAAGTTTTCAACAGTTGGTCAAGTCAAATTGGACTAACATAAGGGACACAGAAGGTACTCCGATAGGTATTCAATTTGGGTCAAACCTTAAAAGAATAAAAAAGTTGGCTATCCTTTGGGAAAAAACAAAATAGAAAGAAGAGGAACAGGAACTCCAAAGTAATGAGGATCGGTTGAGGCTTATACAATAAGATTCGAAGATAGGGTTTATGACATTATTGGCTCGTGAAAATATGAAAAGGATTGAAGCCAGGCGTAGACTACTGCTAGAAGAACAATATGAAACGTTGAGACTAAAAATAAGAGTTATCTGGCTAGAGAACGAATATAAAAATAAAAAAAAAATTGTCCAGCCTATGTAAAAGGGAGGAGAGATGAAAACACTATATAGATTTTAAAGGACTAGGAGGGAAGATCTATTACTTCCTTTGAAGGGCTATAAAACATGAGGAAAAAATACTTTCATACATTATTCAAAGAGGACATGAGTGTAAATATTGTAGAGATTATAAAGGTGGCGTTATACCTCCCAAGTTTCGTGAATGAAAAAGGGAATCAATATTTATTTGCCGAAGTCATAGAAGCGGAGGTTAAAGAAACTCTACTTAGTTTCTAGAAGGATAAAATCCTTGGTCTAGATGGATGGACAATAGAATTATTTAGGTGGTTTCTTGATCTAATTGGAACATATTTACTAAAAGTTATTGAGGAATCTCGTATCAATGGCAGAATCCATGGACCCTTCAATAATAATTTTTTATCCCTCATTCCTAAGGTAAATTATCCTCAAACTTTTGATGACTTCAGGAGAATCTCATTGTGCAATTATATTTACAAAATTATTGCCAAAATCATAGCTCGTTGACTAAACCTTTTTCTATTGGAGGACATTTCCAAAGAAGAGTTCGGGTTTTTAGAAGGGAGACAGGTACATGAGGCAATAGGGGTAGCTCAAGAAGGACTACACAACCTAAAGAATGCAATATCAAAGGGGGAAATCCTAAATAATGATCTCTCAAAAGCCTATGATAGAGTGAGTTGGGATTATATCCGACTTCTTCTCACTCACCTTAGTTTTCAAGTCCCATTTATAAAATGGGTGATGGCATGCATTTCTTCAGTCTCCTTTCCAGTCCTTATCAATGGGGAAATTTCCCCCTTTTCCATCTCAAAAAGGGGTATGCGTCAAGGTTTTCCATTGTCCCCGTTACTTTTTCTTTTGGTGGTCGAAGGATTGAGTAAATCTATAGACTCAGCAGCCAGGGTAGGGAATTTTCAAGGAATTCAAGCTGCAATAGGGATGAGGATAACTCATCTATTATTTGTGGACGATGTCCTCATATTTTGTAATGGGTGACTTGGAGATGCAAAAATTCTAGATGATATTTTATCTTTGTTACACGTGGCCACATGGATGATAATAAATGCCCAAAAGTCAACCATCACTACCTATGAAATGGATGGAGAGGAAATGGATGTATATCAAAGGTTTTTTCCCTTCACTTTTCAAGATATATCAAAAGGGATAAAATGCTTGGGTTTTCAATTAAAGTCGAACAATTATAGGAAAGAAGATTGGAAATGGTTGATAACAAAAATAAAGAAAATATTAAATGGATGGAGTTTTAGATGGTTATATAGAGAAGGTAGAATCACTTTGACCAAATCCATATTGGAATCCATACCAGTTTATTGGATGTCAATAGCATGGATTGGTAAAGGGGTGCTAGAAAAAAATGAGAAGTATTTGTGCTCGGTTCATTTGCTCTAGGTCTAGAGATAACTATACACAACCATGGGCAAAGTGGGAAAGTATAGCATTACCAAAATCTTTGGGAGGTTGGGGGCTCAAAAATATTTTCATGTTTTCCAAGGCCCTTGCAGCAAAGGCTTGTTGGAGGATCATTTTAGTTCCTAGTCCGTGGTCTCTTTTAGTCTCACAAAAATACATCTCCCCAGCTTCAGTAGAAGATTGTTGGTAAATATGTAACAACCAACTAACAGGCAGTGTATACTTGTCATTAATGGCAAGTACAGTTGTGGTTGTGGAGATGAGTCAGTGACCGTTAGATCCAAGTGCAAGACCCGATCATCATCGGATCAAGGATAACCTGCATGCCCCTTAAAGAACAAGGAGAAGTGGGGGAAATCGCGATGTGCAAAATCGCGATCTAATCTGAGTCGTCGAGCTAGAAGTGATCTGGACCATTGAATCTCTGCATGGAGTATCGGGGATCGGGAATCGGTACTTTTCAATGTCAAAATATCTTGACAACGAGAAACCCGAAATCCTGAAATGCAATTTCGCGATTTAATCGCAGCCGTTGAATCCAGAATGAATCTGAACCGTAGAATCTAGTCCCTGTCGGAGTTTCGGGAATCGACACTTTGCAATGTCAAAATATCTTGACAACGAGAAACCCAAAATCACGATGTGCGATTTCACGATTCAATCATAACCGTTGAATCCAAAATGCATCTGGACCGTTGATTTTCTTCATTGGAGTTTCGGGGATCGGGACTTTGAAATGTCCAATCCACTTGACATCAAGAACCCCGAAATGGAGAAATGTGATTTCGCGATTTAATTGCAGTCGTTGAATCCAGAATGAATTTGGACCATTTATCTAATCCTTCATCGGAGTTTCGGGGATTGGGATTTCAATATGCAAAGAATCGAGGGCAACAAGAATTTCGATTTTGCGATGAGTGAATTCCCAGCGTAATAGCAACCGTCAGATCCAAAAATGACCAGGATCGTTGATCTGACCCTTCATCGGAGTTTCTGGGATCGGATTTTGGTATTGACAAGAACTTAGAACATCAGATATCGCAAAATCACGATACGCGATTTCCCGTTAATGCGTATAACGTGTGGGCCACTCAGGAGTCAGTGGAGGACAAGTGTAAGGAGTACAGAGGAAGTCGAGGATCGCATATTGCTGGTCCAAGGGGCGTATGTACATTATCATTGTAAACTCTGTATCCCCAATGGGATAAGGCTGCGGTCACAGATAGCGGTCATGTGGACCAGGGCTGAAGCGCATCGCAAATCGGGAAATCACGAATCCTGTGGACATAAACATTATGTCATCGCAAGTGCTGAAACTCCGATGGAGTAATAAGAGCAAGGTCACGTGATAGCTGGTCACATGGACCATTGTGTAGCCAGAAGGGGCTAAATCTTGGGAAAGGAGCACATCGGGGATCGGAGAATCGGGAGTTCCGAGTACATGTGCATCTTGACACTGAAAGTGTCGAAATCGCGATGTGGGAAATCTTGATTTGATCTGAACCGTTGGATCAAGTATTGATCGGAGGGTTACTGTTCTATCTCACAGATAACTACTGAGTTTGGATTATGTTAGCAAAACGGACTCATGATGACGAATTGGTTAGTGTTTCAGTTGCCAGGACAGGTGTTCTTGTTTCGATTGAGGGAAGGAAAAGTGGAACTGTCGAGAGAAATGTGCATAAAAGAAAATGAGATACATTGTGCTGGGTTGGTTGTTCAGCATGTGAAAAAGAATGAAACTGTAATGAAAATCAGAGGAGAACCTGTGCAGAAGGCGATTGAGCATAATATCATAATGACAGAAAGAGAAAATGCAGAGCAGCATAATTGAACAAGTTGAAGAAGAGTAGAATGAGAGCACAAGTTGATGCAGAACATACCTGCTGAATATACAGAGGAAGAAAAGAGCAGCAGAACAGTGAACAGGAGACCAGATTTACAGAACAAAGAAAGACTGGTAAGAATTGATTAATCTGTAAAGTTGAATGTGTATTTAGCCTTTAATTTTCTGAGGGTGGTTGGGAGGTGCTCGGGAGGACTGTAGTCCTCAGAAGTTCAAGTGGGTGCTTGAACACAGGAAGTTGTAGCTTCCATCTGGTTGTAGCTAGAGAAACCAGGGTGGCAGGGTGGTGCTAGGGAGAACAGGTGTTCTCTGTTATGCAGGTTGGAGCCTGTGTAACTGGAAGTTGGTGCTTCCATCCAGTTGGTGCTGGAATATTCAAGAAGTTGGTGCTTCCATCCAGTTGGTGCTGAAATATTCAGGAAGTTGGTGCTTCCATCCAGTTGGTGTTGGAATATTCAGGAAGTTGGTGCTTCCATCCAGTTGGTGCTGGAATAATCAGGGAGTTGGTGCTTCCTTCTAGTGGGTGCTAGAGAAACCAGAGAGTTGGAGCTCTCAAACAAGTTGCATCTTGTAATATAGAGGTAGCAGCCTCACATTGAGTTGGTGCTCAATTGTAAATGATGTAGAGAACTACAAAAGACTGCCTATCATTTCGAAGAAGAAGAGGTTTTCTCCCTTTATGGGTTTCCTCGTGAAAATCTGTCTCTGTGTGTATTTCATTTGTGACTGATGGTCTTTACTCTTACTGTTCATATGCTGTATATTGTTGATGACCACATGAAGAAAGATTAATAATGTTTTAACAGACTTAAAATTGTTTAAGATTATAAACAACTGATTCACCCCCCCTCTCAGTTGTTTTAGTATTTCCAACAAAGATTGGATCAAAACCCCAAACAAATCTGCAACAAATTGTTTGATTATTTGGAAAGTGATGATTTCCTCATTCTTAGTGGTCGGGGGCAGTCTTGCTTGGAGGGTGGGTAAAGAAAATCATTTTTGTATTATATTTGATCTTTGGCCAGGGAGTGGAAATCATCATATTCTTTCGGAGGACCTAATTGACTAGTTTCACAAGAAAGGTATCTTCTACCTCTCTCAGCTAGTTGATCTTCATACAAAAAATCTATGGAATCAAGAATGGAAAAATGCTACTTTTCTAGGCTTAAATGGGATTTATGAAAATCTGATGAGAAGCTATATTGTTGCACTCATAAGAGGACATATAAGAATCACAGATAGGGAAGATGAATTAGTTTGGTAAAAAGACCCCATAGGCTCCTATACTCCAAAAGTGGGATACATAGCATTGAATATATTTTTAAGAACATGTGTTTCCTCTTAAGAGGTCACAGGTTCAAATCAAGAGGGGGGTAGGGTATGTATACCGTCGTAGACTTTACCATTCAAATCGCTGGGCGGAGGGGGGTCCCTTATACCACAAACAAGGGGGTCTCATACACCAATTTGGTGTGCTGTCTTGGCCGTGACCTTAAAAATAGATTATTATTATTATTATTATATACCCATTACAAAAAAAACCCCAAATGGTGGTGGAAGGGCCTTTTGGAAGATGAAATGCCCCCAAAAATCCAAAATCTAAATGTGGGCAACATTAAACAATGGAATACCAACTTGGGACATCTTGAATAGGCATCGGATAGAAGGTTCGAGAAGATGCACACTTTTTAAAAATGAAAATGAATCTACTCTTCATATCCTCATCACATGTCCTTTCACCATGAAAGTATGGACGAAAACGTTCTTAAGCCTCAGGCATAATTGCATATGGAATGGAGATTATTTGGAGCTGGCTTGGAAGAACTAGTCTTGTGACCCAAGAAATAAGGAGATAAAAGTTATTCCTCTCTTAATAAGTTGGGGAATCTAGCTAGAAAGGAATGAAATTTTTTTTAAGGAAAAATATTATATTCCAAAAGTAATCATCGCACAAAGCCTATCAATCCTGTCTCATTTTCCCTAGACCAAAGATTCACCAGCTTTATGGGTAAGACAACAAGAGGATATAGATTCATTAAAACCTTGGTATTTTTTCGATGGAGCCTCTCATAACACAAATTGTGGAGAAGGAGTTGTTCTACATATTTCAGACAACCATTGCTTCCATTTAAAAATGGGATTGGGCAGCAGGATAAACAACTATGATGAACTAATGGCGCAAAATCTTTTACTTCTTTTCAACAAAGAAAAAGGAATACAACAATTACAAATTTTGGGGGACTCTATGAATGTCATTAATTGGACAAGAAAGCATCAAACTTGTCACAATATATTTCTTTGTCCTATACTGGAGAAAATCTTTTGTTTGTTGGACACTTTTTATACTTTAGTTATCACTCATGTATACAAGGACATGAACTTGGTAGCAAATTCATTGTCCAAAGAGGGATTGTTGCTCTCTCTGGGACAATGGCACATAACTGAAACAAAATGGGAATACACAAATGCTTTTTATCATCATCCATTTATAGAAGACCAAGGGCATTTGTAGGATTGAAGTCAGATTGGAAGACAAAAATATTTTTTCAAAAGGTTTTGATCAATTCCATTTCTCTCTTTTTCGTCTTCTTCATGGATATTTCTCTTTGTTTTATGCAGACCATTTTACTCCAAAACTTTATTATACAACAACATTACAATGGATGGTCATTATGAATAGATTTTGGATACCAACTGAGGGCAACCAGAAACCACAAAGGTTCTTATTTTTAGTTATTTATGTATATAAAGGGCTCTTATTATGTAGATAGTATCTTTTCACCTTGTTCTGGGTGATATTTTTGTAATTTTCAATGGTAGACAAGGCAATGTGGGATCTCAATAGCCAAATACTTTATTGATCCTTACACACACTTTCAGTGTGTTGTGCTCTGGAAGCACCTACAAAATGTAATTTTGTCGCTTATAAGAAATAAAATTACGCTTTTTTCTAAGGAAAAAAAACAAAAAAACTAAGGCCAAATATGGATAATTTCCTTGAAACATGTTGGTGTGCACTCATACTTCTTCATGTGCACCTTAAGAAAACCTTTTATTTTTTTCTTCTCCTCTTTTTATTTTTTTTTATTTTGTGTAAAATGACATTTTTATTTTCGTTGAAATATGTAGAATATTTAATTTATAAATGGCCAATGGCCAATATGAGGTCAAAGAACTTATTTTAAAGAAACTCTATTTTGTGGCCAAAATTTGGATCGAGACGAAGCTCTGATACCACTATGGTGAACCAAGCCAATTCACAAGGTAAATACCCAATGTATGTAGGAAAATAGTTTATAATCCATAAAGGATAATATATTAAATAATAATGTATATGGATATGAGATGATGAGATACAATAAGAATGAGGGCCTTATATACCCACACAGGGGTGCCCTTTCATGAAGAGACGTTACCTTACATTGGGAAGGTGTCTCTTAATTAATTATTCATTAACTATTAGAATGTATTTATATTTATTATTATATATTATGTTCATAACAAGTTCCATAACATTTGAATAATCTATAATAAATTATTTTTACAATATTTAAAAACTCAAAAATTGTACGAAAAGAAAATATAGTGATTGAAATGATAAAATTAAAGAAACATATTATAACTAGGTTTCATCTCTGATACAATTTATGCATGCCAAGAGTAAATTACACTTTCAATTTATGAATTAAAAATAAATAAAAATTACAACAGAACCTAATTTGAGTTATAAATGTATTGGAATGACAATTAAAAAACTGTTCATAAAAATATATACTTGGATCATAATAAATTAATTGGCATAGACTTAAATTTTTGCCAACATTTGTTGATGATGATGGTGATTAACATTCACTTAGATCAAATTTGGTCTATTGCACCTTAAGAAGGTAAGAGATTAGTTGGAATTCTTTAGAATTTTATTTCTATGCTTGAAAATCATTAAGAGAAGTGTTCCAAGATCACCATAGTTTTCTTCAGTAAAAAGGTTAATAAGGTTGGTAGTGTGAGAAATATTTTGAAATTTAGATATAATCTAAGTGAAATTGTTTTTCATATTCAACCCTCTTGGTGTCACAAATGTGACGGACTCTTTCATCCCATGGTGTTTTGGGAATTGACCAACTCCTTGTTTTACTATGAAGCTCATGAGATTTTTTTCTTATTTTAGCAATGCTTATTTTCTTCTTTACACTTGATCACCTCCTTATAATATATTAATTTTATTTTTACCTCTAAATCTTTATTATTCCCCAATCTCTCCTTAAATTTTGTTGTAATTTAATATTTTTAATATTATCCTTATTCTGTAATATGATCTATTGATTTATTCCTCAATGGTTTAGCCAAGACTAGGAATCCTTATGTCATCCCTTCCTAATCCTAAGGTGGTTTTAGCTATAGCTTGAAGAAATTTTAGGAATCCTTTTTTCCTCCATGTTTTTTAACTTGTTCTTATACATTAGGTACCTAGTCATACTCTTAATGGGGGAAATGATCTCCTATGAGGAGGATATAATAGGGTGTATTTCCTTTAATTTTGAGAGTGTATGTTATAAAATTCTTTTATCTCACCTCTATCTTTTTCCACGAATCTCTCTAAATACTGCATCCCCAAACCTCACATCCATATAAAATAATGGTCTTAAAGAGGAGTTTTTTTTTTAATCTCATATCCAAAGATTCATTGATTTACAATTGTTTTCAAGACTATAATAAGATTTCCACTCTCAATTTATAGCATAATTGTTTTTTGATATTTATTAATGATATAAAGAAAATATTAAATCATATTATATTATATAACATTTATTTATTCTATTAATAATCAATAAATTTATCTTTTAATTATTTAATTTAAAACAATGTAATACAACAAAATATTTATTTTATTTATAAAAATTTGATAAACTAGTATGAATTTTAATAATCCATAATATGTAATCATCATAGCCTGGATGTAGGTGCTCGAATGGTACAACTAGCCTCCACTCCCAACGCCTCTCGTTCTTAGTGCAATGAACACCTGGCTCTCGCTCCTCCTTCACCATATGCGACTTAATATCATGCACTGCTCAAGGCCTAGAGAATTCACTTCGCCTGTTGTTACATCCTAGCTCTAGGTGTGACGAGGTACAATGGCTCTAATTCTAGCTCTGTAGATAGTGTGGGTATTGATTTCCCAGGGAATTATCCATTTTCACCCTAGAATCCCCCACTGTTGGATCCATTGGTACATACTAGGACCTGCACTCCTGCTTTGTGGAATTTTCCTCGACACACATAGTTCCTCTAACCAGTCTCCTTTTTCCAACTTTGTCAACCTGACCCTGCTCTCCACTCAATCCTTTAGTGGCAACTACAAACTCAACAACGTGTTATGGAAAAAACCTTGGATTCATCACAGGTCACTCCCAGTCCCTAGATTTCCCAGACGCATGCATTCTACCCCCCTTCTGGGGAGGGGAGGTTGCGGTGGTAGAGCGACTGGCACTCATATTCAACCGAACACAGTCAGTTGAGAGGGATACGATCGTTCGGTCTTGAGCTCAATCCGAGAACTATTGGATGAATAGAAGGAGGAAATGACTAGCTTCCATCCAACTACTTAACGCACCAAAATCCAACGAAGGAACTATTGGATGGTCAAAAATATTATGGGTCACTCCCTTCTCAATCTTCCGGGTATGTTTGATCAGAGTCTCGCCAATTCCCCACGTTTCCCTAGAGTCCATTCACCATATTCGAATGACCAACATAATAGTTTGACCCCTTCAAATCCTAAATGCAAGCAGTAAATAGAGGCTTAGTTAAGTAGGCAGGGTGCCCAAGTGGGTGAAGTTCATAATTCCCCCCCCCATGCAGAAAGTCCAACACAACAATTTTCATCCCCCGTCCTCCTTCAACAAAAGAACATGATTTCCCATAAATGAAGCACACTTTATCTCCACTATCTCCTCCAGCAACAAGGGCCTCGTCGAATCCCCAATGGTTTAAGAAATCCCCCATGGGGGTCTACTTGGTTAATTTTCTTTCTCTTGTCAATTTGCGGATCTTTTACTTTTGTTTAGTTCTAGTTTTTAAGACATGATTAAGTATTGCAAAGACTCTTAGTTTCATTTTTTATAGTATGGTTTGTCTCTATTGTAACATCCTGCTCTGGCGCACTGAGCGACTTTATTCTTTGAGGACACTTTCTCACAAGTGATCTGGATTATTATGCTATTAAAACTTTGATTTTGATTATGAGGCATTATGGGTTGATGACATGTTGTTTTACCGTTATGACATAGACAGGTGCTATTGACTTTGTTTTGCTGAGTGTGCAGGATTTTGGACCTCGAGGATGCAAAGGCATTGATGGAACCCCTTGGACTCGGGATCGAGTCAGGGAGTGTACCATTGGGGTTTGATTGTTTTTACTATGATATTAGCGCATCTGATTAGATGATATGATATGGATATATTCTGACATGATTTGTTGATGATGCAGGTTGATGATAGCTTGCTGAAAAGACTCACATATGGAGTAAAGGGGTCATGCACGACTACCAGATATGTTGAGGGAGAGGTGTGGACAACAGCCCTACCATAGCCTACTAGCACTCCCGCCGTGGCTCGAATTGTAGGTTAACGTTTACCTAGTTCGAGAGGACCCACGATGCCATGAGAGCAGACTGCGACAGTCACTCATGATGATTATAAGGGGCATGCAATAAGGCGGGGGCCTCATTCCTTAGAGGCCCTTAGTGTCCCACAAGTTCACCTGGCGGAGTGTTGACTCCAGGGGTAATTGATGTCTACCAAGTCAGCCAAGAGCCGAGTGGCACCCTTGGAGCACGTAGTGCATCCTAAAGGGCATGTCATGCAAGGGAATAGATGAGGTGAGTGGCACCATTGGAGAACCTAGTGCGTCCTGAAGGGCACGTCACGCAAGGGAACATATGAGGCGAGTGGCACCCTTGGAGCACCTAGTGCGTCCTGAAGGGCACGTCGCGTTGTCGATGATATAGGGATGAACCTATATGGCCTTAGGACAAATAACATGTTAAATTTTTTTTAAAACAATTTCCCTAGTTAAATGTTGCCCAGTACGAAATTTAATGTCTAAGTCTAAATTACGCTAGTGGTAAAATTTTGTCTTCTATAAAATAATAATAATAACAACTTAAATAATAATTGTGATCTTCGTTAAATCCTGTAACATGAAGGGAGTAAGAAATTTAATTTATTCATAAAAGGAAAAAAAAAATCTATTGATATAAAATGTAAAAATGGGAATAAATTGTTTTTATACTAATTAAATGATAAAAGGGAAAAGGGGTTAAATTCTGCACCTAGATTTTTGAGTTCTAATTAAAAGAGGAAAGAGGGAAAATCAAAAAATTTAGGAAACTAGGAAAAGATGTAACATAAAAAGGGAAAAAGGGGAACTTAAGGGAAAAAGGGGAACTTAAGGGAAAAAGTGGAAAGTCAAACTTAGTAAAGAATCTACCATTTAAGAGCTTTCTAATTTAAACTGAACTAGCAATTTAATAAAAGGAAAATTTATTAAAACCTGTAAGAGAATTTGGGGACACCTAGGAGTGATTCTAGGAGTAACTCTAGGTGGGTGAGGGAAATAAAGATAATTAATTAATTAAAGAAATTAATTTATGGAGGAATGAAGGGGATAGGTGACACTTGTATGGAGAAGAATTTTTAGGAAATTATTTTTATTATTTTTAATTAAATGAGATTTTAGGAAAGAAAGGAAGTTCAAAACTCTATATATTGAAGGAGGGAGAAGGATGAAGGACCATCTTCTGTTTGCGTAATGTTACACTGCAGAAATATCTACTTGACTGACGTACTTGTGGGAGTTGGGATACCCAGCGTGGGAGGAGTGGTAGCCCGGCCTTGCGAAGTGAGATGGGAGCTAGTAGAAATCTATGGATAGTGTGTGTGGCCCCTTTGCGGCTTGGGGGGCTGAGGCGGAAGAAGAGTATTGCTAGCATTAGCTAGGAGGTACCAGTGAAGTCTCAACGGTTGACGAGTGAGAGTTGCACGGAGCGAGCAGGATGTCATTTGAAGCAGACGATCAGGAAACGGTACACTCTCTTCATTTCTATTTGGTAGATGGTATTAGGACTTATGCTTGGATCTACTTGTTTATTGGAAAAGTAAACTGATGTCTTTTAAGTTGATGACGAAAACTTGTCTTAACCTAGCTTGATGGTTTTTGTCTCCCATGGCCTTCGTTTTCCTGCATGTCTAGACCACCTTTCTTTGTTGTTTGTGACCTCCGTGGTTGTTTAGCCTTCGTCCCTAGCTCACCAGTCCTGGCCTGAGCAGTCGGCTAGGATCCTGATCTACAGTCGTTGCCTTAGCGTTAAAAGACCTATGTATCTCAATGCCCTACTTTCCTGTGTGAGGATGATGAAGCAAAGGATGAACCCATCCACTGTATACCTCTGTTATTGTCCTTGGCTGATTGATTGACTTGTACCTTCTAGGAAAAAGTACCCTTGCGTGTGGATTTCCTTGCGTTCTTATTGATTTAGTTATGCGCTTGATCGTTCATCCCTAACTTTATCTGTGATTGACTTCATACCTGCATTTTAGCTTGAGACAACAATTTTATGCTCTACTATGGGATATCAAGTAGTGGATTACTTGATGTTTCTTGGCCCAATAATTATAAATATATTAACAATGATTTATTTTTCTAGACACATGTTTATTGCCATTTCAATGGTAATGATTTGAGTGACATAAAATATATATATAATGATGCGTGATGGTATATTTTGTAACCAACTCATTTTCTGTTCGCATTTTATATTACTGGTGTGGTGTAGAAGATAGCTTGTGTTGCTGCATGCCTGACAACATTTATACATTTGGATGACAGAGTTTTGAGAACACCATTATTCTGATGGAAATTTATTAGGGTAACAGAAAATTATTATCAGATTCCAGACTCGCTTATCACTATTATCTCCCTCCTTGAATGTTTCTTTTTAACATAGCGAAGTCGTTTTTCCTGAATAGGCAGGTTGATGTTGAATTTTTTTTTTCTAAGGAAATGCCATATTATCTCAGTGTTGGGTTAATCATTTTAGCTCTGCGTTTTTACTCTTGCGCTCGACGTTTTATCCTCATGCATGTGCATCCCTCACAACCCTTACCTTCTGTGTTGTTGATTTCTGTGCGTCCATCACACCTCTCTTCTCTGTGGGTTGACGACCTGTGTGTCATCCACTCCCTTCCCTTGACTGCGTTTTCCTGTGTATTACCATGAATCTGCTTGAGAAGTTGATTGTGTTGGTCTTGTGGTTTCTAGAGAATTGTTGGGATTGCGCAGGGCTTCCCTTTAGATATCCTTGCATTTTGCTTAAATGATAGCCTTTTTGAACCGAACGTGTCACGACTAGGTTTATGTATCCCAGTACTATATAATTTTCCCTCATAGCGACTTTGGTATATTCGTATTTGTATAAATTTCTCTGTTAGCGTTTTTCCTCCTCTGGATTTTATTTCGACGTTGAAGCTGATGACAATGAATTAATAATCGAGTTCTACATTTTGACAATGGTGTAATAGCAGCTTTAATATCCTACAGAAGTTGATAATGTTAGTAAGTTACTCCTTGACAGTCCAGATATTTTTCTTGCGTGCCAGAAGTGTAATGGATTTAGGAAACCGTGGACCATTCCATGGACTGGTTAAAATAGAATCTTAGGAATTTTTGTGTTAACCATGTAAACCTTCACATCAAGTTGGTGTTCTGCGTTGGTTAACTTTCTATCATTGTGCCTTGACCTGTAATGTTTAATTTAGGTATAGCTATTCTGTGGTAAATATTTAATTGACAATTTTAGGGTGAGAGCTTTTATAATTATTTTGGCATTTTCCTATTATAGGATTTTGGTATAATAATGATGGTAGCAATGTTTTATTTTTAGTGAACAAATTTCTATGAGTGTTTACTCTTAATGATCCAATCTTGATTTTAGCCATACATCACATGCCTTTCCTTAAATATAAAACCCAAAAACCTTTATTTGCTTGTTATTCTAAATTTACACATTTTCACATTTCATAGCACACAAAACTTACATATTCCTACAATCTATTACAATCGGTTTCTTTCATCCTCTTCTTATATTTAAAGTATTACTTTGCATTGCCCAAGACAATCACTACTATATTCATTAATAGAACCACCCTTAGTTATGAATTCATTGAACCATGTAATGACATAATGCGAAACAAGAAGTTACAAAAAATATTATTCGAAAATTGTTCATTAGTAAATGGTATTTGTGTGATAGGGGTTATAACTGGATTGGTTGAATAATTAGTGAATTTCAAAAAAAATAATAATATTAAATTTTAGAAGATATCGTATATTTAAATATTATTGGAATTAATATTTTAATTTAAAAGTATTTTTTTGTGGTCTATGGTTCTGTATCAAGTCAAAATGTGGTTTAGTAACAAGTCACGAAGTGATTGAACTTGTTTAAATGTTGTAAAATGAATTCAAAAAGATGAAAAATAAGTTTTATGTAACTCTTAAATGGTTTTGATGATATCTAAATACTCCTCATATTACAAATGCTTAGCAACAATTCCCCCCAAAAAAATTCAAAGCAGTTTCCATGCTTAAACTGAAGTTGAAATCCTTTGAAGACATGTTTTTGCATTTATGAATTTGATGTCCTAATAACTTTGATAGTCTATTGATAAAATCATTTGAATACCTGTTTTTGTATTTATGAATTTGAAATAGAACTAGTATGAAAATACTTCTTTTGTCTTGCCTTTATTTATGATCCATGAATCTATGTTTGATGTGTTAAATACTTAGTTGAACTTTAGTAACTTGTTAAGTTGGAAATATCTTGCAATTACTATGCAAAGGATATCAATAAAAGCATACCCTATATTCTTTCTAACAAACTTTAGTCGCAAGAATATTTATGTATGTACATGTGGGCATAGATCTTGTTTTCTCGTAATGTATCTCTTTGTTTCAATATAATTAAGTAGAGATGGGTTGGACTATTTTGCAGATAGGGTAAGGTGGATTCCGTTTTTGGGGGTACTTTGTTTTTATCATAATGATTAACCAATGTAGGTTAGGATCCCTTGCGCTGAGACTCTGATTAGGTCTTTTATTTGTAGAAGTTAGATGCAAGTTGACTACTCAACTTGTTTATAAAAATAAAAATAATTTTTTTTTTTTTTTTTTTACGAATTCTTTGTATTTATCTACTACATGTCGATTTTAATTAGCAGGGAGGACGTCACATCTATGGGTAGGCCAATTTTCCAAGTTTTTCTCGCCTAGTTTTCCAGTAAGGGCAGGCTTAGTCAATAAAAATTTTAGTCTTTCTCTCTGGATGACTCTTTCACCTCCCTCTCAGTCCGTCCAAGTTCTCTTGAATATACTACTACTCTATTTTTAATGGAATAATTCAGAAATTTACAAAAAAAAAAATGTAATCATCATAAAATATAAATGATAATAAATGAATTATATATTAAACACTTACTTCAATCTAAAAAAATATTTTATAATGTCACATTCTGAAAGTGACATGTATAATTAAACTATATCTATTAAACTTAGTTAACAGTGAACACAAATTTCTCATATAAAGAGAAATAGTCATTACCTTTTTTTTTCTAATGAATCATAAATTTATTGTTATTATTATTTTATACACTCAACTATAAAATGCCTACCTACCAATACTTACTAGAGTCATGGTCATAATAAAATTAATCAATTGTCTTTCTCTATATTAGTAGTAATTAATTTTCTTGCATATTATTAATTGACTTTAATAGTGGGAGGATAATAAGTTTTACATAAAAAAAAAATTTTAAGATACTATAAAAAAAAACAAGTAATGAAATGAACTTATTTCTCCAATAACTGTATGTTTTAATAAAAATATTAAAAAACTAATAACTATATGTATACTTTATATTAATAATTAATATTACACAAAAATAATTTATTCTACAAATAAATTAAAAAAAAACTAATAATTCATGTTTTGATAATAACATAAAAAAATAAAATAATAAGTACACTTGGAATACCCATGTTACTATTAATGCATTTACGTAGTATTTTGTAAAAATTAAAAATGATAAAGAATTTAACATTATATAAGAAGGATCATGATGATATCAAATATTACAATGAGAATATAATATAAATATAAATATAAATATAAAAATATATTTGTTAAGTGAAATATAAAATAATTGTGTTAATGCACTCATTACATTAAAAATATCAAAAACAATTATGCATACTTACAAAAGATTATTTTACAAATATAGAAAAAAAAAATTAAACTATGTTACATGAAGATTATGTCCTAGTAAACTTGAATTAAAGTAGGATAAAAGTATTTAAAAGGGGTTCGTCTCAACTTTTCATTTCACAACTTTAATAAGATTTCAACAATGTCTAAACAACCTTCACCTAACATGTTTTGCAAAGCAAAAACTTGTGGAAAGATATGTATAAAATGGAAAGGTGCCTATAATAAATCCAAGCAAGTTTAGAAAGTAGCAAGAGGATGGGGTTGATTCAAATTGGAACTACTTTTTTTTCCACGGAAAAAAATCGCAATTTCATTAAAATGGTGTAAAATTACATTTGTAGATATATATTGGCTATGGAGGATAGCCAAATATATATTGCTTTGATGGGATCACTTTCATATTTAAAATTTTCAACATAAACAAAAAAGTATAACAGTCTTGATGAAATCTATACACCTTCCAATCCACATTTCACATATTGTGTCTCTAGTTTACATATCGTATACATTAAACAAAAGCATGATTTATAGAACATTTTACAATAATATCAATCTTGGAGTTCCAAAAAGGTATGCAACTCCCTAAAGCTGGCAGTCCTGAAAAGTTAAGTGATAATCAAAATTGTCGTCTGTTGTATTTTTCGTGATCTGCCATCTGCCATACTCTAGCTGTGAGGCTTCTTTGGAAAACCTATCAACCAATTTGTTCTGTTCCCTGTAGATATGAGAGAAATGAATAGTGTCAAAGGTAGAGATAATCCTCAAAACTTCCTCAAGAATAGGCAAAAGACGAGCAATATGACAGTTTTGTTTTCGGATCACCCAGTTGATGATTAATAATGAGTCCCCAAATACCTGTAGTGTTTTTCATCCTTTTTCCATAGCAAATAAAAGTAATTGTTTTAAGGCCATAATCTCAGAGGAGTTCTTTGTGCCAACCCCCAACCTAGCCCTAAGAAGGAAGAAATGGTGTTCAAATAAGTGTATACTTCCCCCTCCCACAGAGTAAGTGATCTCTCGAAGACGCTCTATCAAACAAAGCCCAAGGTCGTCCTATGTCAATCTGTTCCACCTGAACGCTTCGATCGTTGCCCAGACCCTTTCTATCGATTGGTTTCAGATGAAAAAGGATGCCTAAGCAGTTAATGGCCACACGAAGTGGCGATGGTGATTCATCCTAAAATAGTGTGGAGTTCCTAGCTAGCTAAATCCCCCATGCAACAATGAGGGGAAAAGGTTTAAGGTCTTGAGGGGTCCTCGACGAGAGCCATACTATCAAGGCTTCTTCGAAGGATGCGCCTTGCCAGGCACCAATGGAAGAGTTCAATTTAGTTGCTTCTACCCATACTTAAGTGGTGAAAGGGCATCACATAAAGAGATGGTCAAACGATTCCCCTGATTTTCACAAAGCAAACACCAGCTCAGGCCATTGAATTGTCACTTCTATAGATTGTCCCACGTTGGAATTGTGTTCTCTAAAGTTGTCCACACCAATATTTTTCCTTTAGTTTGGCATCTTTGTTTCCAAAGTTTTCTCCAGCACCACCTTTCATCTTGTTACAAGAGGTTAATGTTTAACTGAACATAGCCAACTTTTGGGGTATAAATCCCGCCCGGATCCCCATCCCATAGGAGCTCATCCTCCCTCTCAGTCAATCGAATATTTTCTCTCCTGAGAGCACTAATATATCGGTCCCAGATTAAAGCTTCAGCCCCATCTAAACCCAATGTTCTCCCATCTCTCCAGTCTTGATGCCAAAGAGTTGTGGTAAGGGGGACCCCAACCTGAGCCAGATAAAAATATCCCCCTCGATCCAAGGTTGAGCAGAGATCAACCAGAAGTATGTGCTCTCTAATTCAACCTGCCCAGGGGTTGCGTCCAGTTCTGAGAAAATTTCGAGACCCAACCTTCCAAGCTAATCCATTTCCAACCACTTCAAAATCATTTTGTACCACCTTCCACATTACGTAGATTCCCAACGTTCGAGGGCTTGGGCGTCTGAGCAATTCCAGCAAAGAGAGTGGAGCCACATACTTCAGAAGGACTACTTTGATCCATAGGTTGTTTGTGGAGATCGATTTTGCTGCTAAAGCTTTGAAGAACAAGAAAATATTCATCACATCTGAATATTTTCATCACATTTGAACAACTAAATAATTCATTACATTTGATCCTCAATGCCCATAACTAGATTGTAGCTTCAATAAATAGGTAAAACATACATCTATAAATTCCATAGAAATATGATTGTATTATATAAAAACGATATTAATTTAAAATAATAATAAGCATAACATATTAAAAAGAATTCCTTATCATTGGAAATAGGAAATAACTTTTATTATGAAATGACTTTTATTAAAAGCGCCTCTTTATTTTTATGCCCTTCTATATGGGATTAGAGTGCTCTTCATGGGCAATAACGAATTCAATTTTGATCCAACCACACTCATATTTACCATATTAGCATAGCCACAAGTCATTTGCGGTTGGTGAACGTCAAATAACTATGTTTTGGGTATTAAATAACAGTAAAATTTTGTGCATTAAATAATTGACCCGGTAAGAATTCTAGGCAGGAAAATCTAGTTCAGTAAATAATAGTTGGAGTAAAAATTGTGACTGGTAAACTTTGGCTCTTTAGAAAATGAAATGTTAATCACTTAGAGGTGGCAATCAACTAGTCATTATAGTAAATTTTAAATATGATTAAGTAAAAGTAAAAAAATAAACATGTAAACTAATGTCTTTATAATAGTGAGGAAGTTAGTGGTTGAAATCATAACCATTGATTTATTGGGACGACTAAGAATATTCCAACAATATTGAATATTGTCCATACAAAACTGATTAAGTACTAAAAACATATTAAATGTGCCGATTATCAATAGGTGTATGCCTTTTGACATAATTACATATAAAATAGTAAACTACACTTATATTGTGGATCATATAAATAAATGTAAACGTTTTTAGGTGAAAGTATTATCGATTTAAACAAATGAAATTGTTAGCTAGAGCCGATTCCTTGTTTCATAAACAAAAGAATTGCTTTCAATGATATTTCAAATGTATTGGAGCAAACGTTAATTTTAAATTATATTATTGTTATTAAAACTAAAATCCCGAAATTACATACAATAAACTGTCTGCTTTCGGCTATCATTCTTGAAAATAACTCAGTTTCTTTAATGGTAATCTAAGCTGACTTTTCTGGCAGTCCCTGAGCTGACATTTCTGAAATGGTCCGACAAGCTCCTAATCGGCGATTCCTCGTGAGCTTGTCACGTTGCTTCCCACTGTTAAAATCAGGAACATGTCAAGCGATATGAAGTTTATTTTTGCCTGGGTTTTCTTTACCAAGTGAAAAGTACTAATCGGAGGCAGACAACGGTAGTACCGTTATGACATATAATGAGCAGCCATTCCTATATTTCCGCCATGACAAACGCAACTGGTTTCAACGCCTTCCTGATCTCTACAGCGACACTGTTGCATGAATTGCAGGCATACAATCTATTTTAACTATACCATTCAAAATTTTGCATGTTGCAAAACAACAGAACAATTAATGCTATATAGACTGGGAAGGCGATGATCAGGTACGACGCTGAAAGTTTCTAGAATGGGCGGTCTGATCCTGAATTTAACCATTAAAAAACAGAACGATACGCTCAGCTGTGCACGTGGGAGCGGGCAGACAGTTCCAAGTTTCCAGCCGATTCAACAATCACATTATTACCTGCTTTATCTTCTGTTGTGTCTCAATCGGCCCCGTCTCCCGTACTTCCGTTTTTGCGGTGGAATGCATGTGCTCCCCTTCAATTTCATGTCCTCGCGTTACCGACGCAATCAGAGCCGCGCAGGCGCCACCTAACTATTTGACTTTCGCTTCCGCCATGTCACGGGGGAGAACAAAGCCAAGAACACTGCTATTTTGGAGCATTCTCTTTTAATTTTGAATGAATTCATGGCGGTCCATTCCATATACCATCTAGAATTGAGCTAGAGTATGTGTTCCAGGGTTGGTTTGCTGGTAAGATGTCTTCCTGTGGCCTTTCAGTAAAAAA
>WSFP011411932.1:0-24427 GCA_009831015.1 Picea engelmannii | reverse complement strand
AAAGCTTTGTGCTCTGATAAAGGTAAGAATAGTGGAATTTTTTATTGAAAAGGTAAGATAAGTGGAAATTTTTGTTTCAAAAGTATGGATCTAGGTATCTTTGATAAGTTTTTTCCTAGCTTGAAAAGTAGGGCACAACTAGATGAAAGAAGGTTTGATTTGAGTAGATATGATAGAAATAATAAAAGATATGTTATTCCTGTGCATACAAAGAATGTTTGGACTAAAAAATAGATGCAAAATCCTAGAAATATTTTTTTGCAGGTTAGCTACCATGATCCTAGTGAGCAGTACAAGAAAGGATGGGGATCATTTAAAAGGAAGCGAGGACTAACTCTTTGTTACAGTTGTAGAAGACCGGGACATCTTGCTACGGAATGCCCTGGTAAAAGACCTAGTTTTCTTTGTTGTAAATCTATGGATCATGAAGTTCTAGATTTCCCTAGAATGATTTCTAATCTTGAAAGAATGAATATGAAACAAGAAGACTCTAAGAAATATCAAGAAACTGAGACCATGGCAGAACCCCAGAAAAAACCAGAGGATGTATTGCTACAAATGAAAGAAACCCTGAATGATCACCGAAATATCATCTTATCAGAGATATTCAAAGAAAAAGAATACATAGAAGCGAGAATAGGAGACTTCGGCATTGACTGCATTTCGGATGAAGAATCACAGGTGAACATCATGACAGAAAGAACTTGGGAAACTTTAGGAAAGCCTGCTATAATTCCTTCATTGGGAGGAATATCATTATTTAGAGGAAAACTGATAGCCCTATGTGGAAGACTTACCCAGATATCTATAAGTGCTCATGGAACTTTGATAGAGGAAGAATTTGAGGTTATTAAATTTATTTAAAGAAATGCCCCATTTGCTATATTACTAGGAAAACCTTGGATTGAAAAGGATCAAGCTGGAAGAAAAGAAGAAGAAGTCTTAGAGCATAAGAAGCAAGAATTAAAAGATTTCATGACTCAAGAATTAAAAGATTTCATGACTAGGAGGATAGCACACTTGATTGAAGAACAAGAGAACAGATCGAAGCTATTCATAACCAGACACTTGGATGTCGAGTTTGGAAGAACGCAAGAAGACTCATAGGCAAGTAGAGCACCTAGCCCAGAGAGAAAAGAAGTATTGCCCTTAAATCCTATGAAAGAATCTCAACAACGCGAAGTTACTATGCCAAAATAAGACAAGAACCAGAATGGAAAGAGGAATAATGAGATGCAGATCACCAGAAAGAAGGCTAGAAAAATAAGTAAGAAGAGAGAAAAGATCGAAAAGTTACATAAGGTTTTGGAGGGAACTTCGTAGAAGGAAGGATTCTAGAATCTGAACTTCATCGGGATATCAAAACAGCACAGCATGGCACTTCGCCTTGGCGAAGAAATATAGCCGTTGGAAACAGTATAACTGTTAGAAAGACACCCTGAACGGATTAGAATGACATTTGTGGCCATAAATCTCGCCATCGGGCCATTGGGACCACGTCATAACGGACATAACTACATTAATGAAGGCTTCTCACCCATTGGAGAAATCCATTACCTAGTTTCCTACTTATTCTGTCGAGCATTGCACTAAGAACACTTTTGCCAACCGTGATTATTTGACCCGTAGATTATTTGATTTCGTGCAGTGATCATCGAACTATCACCATTCATCCCGTTACATTGAGTAGTTTCCCTTCAAACCCAAGATATTCAACCGCTAGCATGTATGTCTAAAGAACTTAGTGCAGTCGAAGAGTCTGTGAAGGAGGCACTCATCAACCTCATGACTGAAAGAGTAATGTCTAAAAGGGTAATGCATGTGGGTGTACAAGCATCATCAACTAGAGGAGTGTAGGCCTCTCCGTCGACCGCTCACGGATCCAGACCATCTCGAGTCGTAGCAGAAAAGAGAACCAAGCACAGATATGACCTACCAAATGCGAAGCTAATACCGGCCATCTTACCCGACTACATCCCGCCTCTGGCTGGCACGGTGAGTCGTGATAGTGTGTCTAGAGACTTTGATTACACCTTGGTTACTACGTACCTCTCGAAGGGGATACATGCAGTTAAAGCGCAATAAGATAAGATTGCAATGTTGAAGTTCAATGACTTCAACTTAGGAGACTACAAGAACCATAGTATGCTCGCCCCTTATAAATACTTGACCACGACGAAGGGGAAGAACTCGAAAATAATTCCCCAGTCATGGACGATGAACCTCGCATAGTCCACCCTGTTGAATGTAATGAATATCCCACATTTTGGATGACACCAAGAGGTTAACGCCTGTGTTAAGCTCATACTCTCATTTTACCATGGCAGCTACTTATGGCTAGACTGATGTATCACAGTCAATATAATGTTGATCCATAGGATCACCGGATTGAGTATGTAAGGACCCGACCCACAAGACTTTTATCCAGGGAAGGCCACAGATCGCGCATTAGCACATAAGATCAAGCATACCTATGGTGATGTTGAGAAGGGAATGCAAGGCTACAAGGTAGCTTCCATCCAGAATGGTGCAGTGTGCCTAGCATGCCGATTAATCGCAGGAAATATTGTGAGAAAGAATAGACCCATGCAGGTCACAGGTTTTATCATTGACCTCATTGGGAAATGCGTGGAAGGCCTACAGATGAACTGGGTGAAGTACCTAGTTAACCAGCTAGAATTAGACTATCACAAAGCATAGGATCAGGGCTAGGAGTTCCACTTTAGCTGGCTCATGATCCTCATCAGATTTACTGCTTGGGAGATGCCGGAAGGTGAGACCTTCCTGGACATTGAGTCGTTCAAGCTGCTTACTACAAAGTTCACCACACTCTGGTACTCGAGTGATATGGGAAAACAGTGGCAGTCGAACATGGTATTTCATACATATTATCTCCAATTGAAGAGGGCCATTGAAGCTAAACCTCGCATGATGCCAAACACCCTAGAGTGGTTCCTACCCCTCATGAATTTCCACGTTGATCAACACTTCATCTATATCACTGTACGAGCAGACGAGCATAAGGAGGAGCTTCAATCATACTACAAGATAACAAAGGAGCACCTTGAGGAGATAACTAAGGACTAGTCAACAGACCTCCTTCTCCCTGCTGACCCTGTAGAGATGTTTGATCCCGAACTTGATAGCTAGGAGGCCGCTCACAAAGAACATGACACACTGGAACCCAACAGAAGGAAGAATACCAAAGAAGTCCAATCCTTTAACAGCGCATCAAAAGAGACTGCTTCAGTGTCACCTGGCCAAGGGGGTGATAATGAAGTAGAAGAGACAAAGGACAAAGAAGACCAATAGAAGCAAGGTGAAGCAACAACGCAAAGGGATCCTACTGATGAGGCTGATACCTTGAAGAAAAGGAAGGTTTCTCCCACGAAACCCACTTCCCAGAAGAAATACAGAGCCACCATGAATAAGATGCAGACTGTTCTCACTATTGATGACTTTGACTTCATCATCGCAGTTGTGAATGACGCCTCGTAGGAAATATCGTAGAAACATGAAGCCAAGCAGGAGGAGATGTACGACAAAGTCGAGGTTGAACTTAGAGGGGTATAGCAGGCCCTTCAGTCCAGTCACGCAATTTCCACTACGCCCCTTCCGTCGAAAGAACTAGAGTTGGGAGATGAGCCAACCCAACTCCACAGACTAGTTGATGCGACCGAAGCTCGCCTTCGTCGTGTATGGGAAGAAACAAAACAAGCCACATAGGCCTTGAAGCAAGTGCAATAAGTAGTCGTAGAACAACGCCTAGTTGCGGAGCAAGAGAAGGTTGCTCTCTAGACAAAGTTTGAACAGGATAAAGCACAGATCCAACAACAAAAAGAATAGTTGCTCGCAGAACAACTCGAAGTGAAAGAAGCAGTCAACAGACTTCACTTTGTGACAGGATTAGATCCAAAGGCAGAAGATTGAGTAGTGCATAAAGTATCCCAACTCATGGAAGCTATCCAACAACTACATCAAAGAATAACATACTTAGAGCTACGAATAGTGCCCAACACTCTGCAAGATGTGCGAGATCAAAGAGAATCAATTGCTCGAAGCACAATTGAAAGAATAAATTACCTCACCATGGAATGTAAACAACTAAGTGATTGCAGTGCCCAGACTTATGAGCGACTCACTGAGAATCCTGAACTGAAGGCACTGGAGTCACAGCTCCAGGAGGTGAAGAAGCGATAAGAAATAGTACATGCGCAGTTGAAGCCCCTGTCAGCAGTTGAGAGGATGAAGCGATCCCAAGAGCAGCATACTGCTCAAAAGTAGGTCCACACCATTCAGAGCAGAGTCATGGAAGTAACTCAGAGGCTCTAACCAATACAGGACGATGTCTGCCAACTGTTCACAGAGATCAAAGGCCAAGGAACAGAATTGGAGCAAGTTGTCACTGCAACTGAACAACGCTTAGAGGGACCAAGATCAGAGTGACTCGGGATGAGTCACAGGTGAGTGTTGGGGGCCTACTGGCCCTTGAACAAGTTTTGAGAACCCTTGGTGATGTTTGACTTGCTTTTGGGACTTTTCCAGGCTGTTGAAGGCAGAGCGCAAGTCGAAGCGAAGATCGTGGGATATTGCCCCATTTAGGGATTTTTGGGATTTGGGATAATGTAACGGGTATGGGGATGTCAGCCCATGGGTTCACCCATGCTTAGGCCCCTTTTTTTAATGTATAAATAGAATTCTAGGCGATGTAAGAAGTAGTGATGAGTGACAAGTAACTAGCCAGTGTGGTAAGTGCTAAGTGGTAATTGCTTTGTGCATACTGTGTGAGGCTTACAGAACTAAGTGCAAGTGATTGTAAGAGGTTGTGGAAGGCTTTGTGTTATAACTCAAGGAAGGAGGATCTAGCGAGGTGCGTAGATATCCTGTCCTCCGCAGAGTTGATTCTGAAGCTTTGTGCATGTAAGAAGATTGACCGAAGCTAATAAAGAAGACAAAGAGTTGGTGGACGTAGCCCCAGGGAGGGGGTGAACCACGTATATCCTATGTTGTTGTGTTTTTTGTGATGTATTGATCTGTTTATCTGTTGAATTTCTTAAGTGATTTGATATAGATGAATGATAGATAGATCTGATATGTTTCATTATGCTAAGTGTTGCTAGATGCTAGATCTGGTTGAATATTGCGCAGATATCCTGTTAGGGTTTAGATGTGTTGTGAACTAAGGTTGAATATTAACATACTATAATAACTAAGTACTCTTTTAAGGTGTTGCAATCACAGATATGTGTCCTAGCTAAGGTTGTAGACACTGGAGGCCTGCAACCACCCCTGCCTCTACCTCAGGTGAGACTTCATATGCTTCACAGGTCTTGCCGAAAGGGCTGATAGTTAGGGTTTTGTTGGTGCATTGTTGTAGCGTTGAACCCTGGGTCTGCCCCTGCGCCAACATTATTATACTTGTATGGAATGTCATTCCTTTTCTTCCATGGGGTCTTGCTCTCCTCCATGTTTATTTGTACCAGGTTCTTTGCTAGAGGACACACTAGACTTCACCATTTTGATATGTTCTTCTACAAGAAGAGAGGAAAATATGGTTATGTTATGGTTGGCCCTTCTCCTCTACACTTATTGCCAATATTGAGAACTTTTAGTAAACAAATATTCTTCCCATTTCTCATGGGAATGAGGCCAAGTTCACGTTTATGGGAATAAGGCTAAGTTTATTTTTAGTAAACAACTCTTCTTCCTCCTGATCTCTTTTTATTTTTTCAATAAGTTCATGTTCCCTTTTCCTCCTTTCAACCTCCCTTCTTTGTTCAGTTAGTGCTTCATTTTCTACCTCCCTTCTTTGTTCAGTCAATTCTTCTTGTTATACCTCTTCTTCCTCTTTATTCCTTTGTTCTTCTCTAACCCTTCTTTCTTCAACTTGCTCTTTTATGATTCTTTCCTATTCTGCTTGTATGGACTGTCATTCCTTTTCTATCATGGGGTATTTCTCTCCTCCTTGTTTATTTGTAACAGGTTCTTAGCTAGAGGACACCCTAGACTTCACCATTTTGATATGTTCTTCTACATGAAGAGAGGAAAATATGGTTATGTTATGGTTGGCCCTTCTCCTCTACACTTCTTGCCAATATTGAGCATTTTTAGTACAAAACTCTTCTTCCCATTTCTCATGGGCATAAGGCCAAGTTAGGGCCACCTGCTCTGTATGTTCGAAATCGATCCCTTTGGATCATGTTTCCTATATCTCCCTGTCATGAATATGTACTCCAAGTGCACTTTCCCTTCTTGTTTAGCATGTGTAGCATCCTTTGCTACATAGTACCCTATCTAAAAATTGTAAGGGATGAATGATTTCTTCTTATCCCTCAAAAGGGTGTCATTGATTTCATGCATGACACTTTGATAATAGATATCTCCTACAATTGATCTATTAGGAACATATATAGGTAGCATATGTGGTGGAATCATAGCTCCAAAAGTTATTAAGTATGTGTATTTTTCCTCAAAATACCAGTTCCCTATGTAGTTTAGAATCTTTTTGGCTTGCTTTGATAGCCTAGGGAATTCTTTCCCAAATATAAGGAAGTATATTTTAGGAATGGAACACAAATTTGGGAGTAAATTTTTTTATACTTGTTCTCCCAAAGCATGATGAAGTACACATGGACCAGCGGTTTTGAGATTTTCCAGCTTAATGAACGTCCAGGGAAAGTGTTTTTTGCACACAACACATCCAAGAGAAAAAAAACCATATGAAATTAGGGAGGGTCTCTAGGTTTTGGAGATTGTGCTTGAATAACCTTCAGACCAAGTTGCTTGGGGATGACACCTCCCCAATTGAATTTATTTCCCCACATTGCTATGTGATAAGCCAAGGGTAGAAATGCTTCTAAGAATTGGGAGAAACATTTTTCACCATACAACCTACATAAAAGGATCATCACATACATGTATGGATCTCTCAACCCATAGATAACATACCTTCCATTGGACTGCTTAGAAAATTGTTCATCCTCCTTCCATCAACTGTTCAATATTTTGATGGTATCATATTTCTCATAAAATGAAATTACGAATTCCTTGGTGAGGGACTTGTAGGGGTATGGAAGTTTAAAACAAAAATCCATGTCTTGGTGAAGGAATGACCCTATGCACTCCCCCTATTCATTCATAAATTTTCACTTATGGGCCTTGGTGTGATTAATGACCCATTCAATCAACTCTACGCAGGGAAAGACATGTGTCTTGGTAGCAACTGAATGTAGCATGGATAGTTTGATCGCAGGAAAGTCAACATCATCCAACTCCCTAAGTTGTATGTTGTTGTGGAGTAGATTTAGGATATTCCTCTTTGTCTGATTTCTAGAATAGATCATTCCAAGGAGGAATTTGTACCTGTGAAAAATTCTCACTCATGGCGCAAGGCTCGGTGTTGTAGTACAAAGGTACTATGTTGGACATTTTCTTTGGAGGCAACACAATAAGTGGTTTGGTATTTTTGGTTTTTAGGGCCTCCTCTTCTCATGTGATTGTCGAGCTGGAACTTGATTCTGCACCACTAGACCAGGTTCTCAGTTTCTTGGGTGATCTTTGCATGGGATCTTTCCTCAGAGGCATCGTGTCTGCGTACAAGCAATGATAATCAACAATCAAACATCAAAGAGTTCTAAAAACCATATATTACATGACATAACATACCTTTCATTAAACAATGAAGTCCTTTGAGGGAGTGGAGCTTACCTAACAAATCTCTTCAAAGTGTACCTACTGTCTAATTGAATCCCTTATACTAGAGAGAACAAAGACTATCCTCAATTCGTTAGCAAGACATAAGAAAATACATACACTCATTTGATAACAACATTAACAAATGCAAATAATGAGGCAAACTTGGGGAGAATGCGATTTTAAAACCCAAATATCAAATCAATGGGGTGATCTCTGGGTAGTAAATGGCGTTAAATGTTGTGATAGTTCCTTAGCCAACCTTTAATGGTTGATTTGATACATAGAGGTGGCCATTGGTGATTGTGTGATGTTTTTAAAATTGGTGCACAGTAGTTCGATCACGATCAGGTGTCATAAGTTTAAATGTGTAGTTCAACCGTGATGTCGATCCAAGTATAAATCATACAAGGTAACGTCATATTTGTGCCTACAAAGGTGATGTGAAGAGCCATCTAGGAGTTAGGAGAAAACGTGTAAATGTTTGGTTCAAGGAGGCAGTAGTTAATGCATTAAGGGCCCTACTTCCATTGCATGGGGTCAGAGTACGAAATAGGGAATCAAATGGTCCATATCAGATTACCTCTATTGATCGAGCGACAAATATTATGTGCACAAAATTTTTGTCGAGCGTTAGGTTTGGGCATTAGTGGCATGGAAAACCTGACTTGGAACCAATTTAATATGTGGCACTATCTATTTTTTTGGTCAATGATGTGACATGTTAATGGGCCTAACTGAGAACAAAGGTCATGAGCCATCAAATCACAAAATTGATGGTCGAGATTTATTCATTTGCATGATCAGATGGTGGATGGGTCCTAAGGAAGAATGCTCATTGGCCTTCGGTCATAGTGAGTGGTTATGCTAGATGAACAATTAGTTGATTTGCTTACAGTTGATGAGTATAGTGGGAGAACAATATTGGATCTTGATATCAATGGCTCTAAGGCACTCTTCCCACCTGATCGAATGGTTATAAATGTTTTGGGGAAGAACAACTATTGGTTTTCGGTCATAAGGGAGAACATATTAATCAAAGGATGTCACTAATTTGGTCGATGGCCGACATGCTCATCACCATCGAGTGAAATTTATGGGCACCTTTCCACAAGATACATCAATACTGTGAAACCCCTTGATGATCTAAGGGCACCGTAATCGAGGTGGGACGTGGAAACCCAAACTTTATGTATGGAATATGACGTGGTGATGCCACCTAGCAGATGATGTGGTGTCAATGGATCCTTTAGTCCAGAAGTGAAGTGTGCGAGTGATGACGTGGTAATGGTACGGTTTCCATGTGGAATCCTGCGTGGCATACCAACACTCCATGGATTGGTTCATTCCTTTGTTAATAATGGTTGACTAATATTGAAAAAGGATTTGATCAAATGATGATTATTGATTGCACTTTGAATCCTTATGCTTGAGATTGGTAGGTGAAATTGTGTATGGGCTTTGATTATACCTGATGGATGCATTGGGCAATATTTGGAAAATGTAGCAAAATTCTTGGCATCGAGAAATGCCTGCCACCCAACGGGTTCATTGGTCATCGAACAAAAAGAGTGCGTTTAACAATCGTTATAAAAAAACTCAGTTTTCGATCGACCCGACGACTCCATCGGTCAGAATCTTCCTACAACCACTTTTTCAAATATTAATGTTTTTTAATCTTAAGTTGTTTGGTCAATTGTTTCTTGAAGGTGCTAATGTCTAATTTGGTTCAGGAAAGCTAGATTTACTTGTTAAAAATATCAGAAAAAATTGTACTTAACGAAATCAAATCAATTAAGGAACAACAAAATAAATTTGAAGTTGAAGGATGTAAAAAAACTGAAGAAAAATTTAAACGTGGTACCCTGAAATTTCAAGAAACTTCGAGGGTGTCTTGAGTGATCAACATAGTCCTATATAATTGATCTTTTACCTAGTTGAAGCTACAAGAACTGAGGAATGATTTATAGGGCCAAAATGTTCTTGCACCCTAGACATCCTTCTCCTCAAGATCTGAAACCTAAGGCCCAAATGTGCTTGAACCCTAAGGTTTAGATCCTACCTCTTGATTTCAAGTATACCAACCTTCAATATTATTTTAATTTGAGACTTAATAACCCTAGAAATGCACTAATCTTAAAGCAACTCTTGTGGTGAATTGATTGATAAAACCTTTCTATCAAAACTATCAATCATTTTACTAACTATACTAACCCTACCCCTAGAAAAATCACTATATTTCTTGCTGCTATTATAAAAGTTTGCTACAACCATCTAAAATCACATTAAATTACTACTTACACTCACCTAAAGATTTCTTAACTCACTCAGAAATTTCCTATAACAATTGGATAATATTCTATTGGTTATATGCTTACTTTCCATGGTCAATTGTGGTATTTTTAAGCATTAATTATTATTGTTGTTACACATTACTTATTGTTGTTATAAGACTGGTTTAATGTTTCAATTTGCAGCAGACATATCTATATAATTTTTCTAGTGCCTAAACTATGTCATTGTTGCATCATTTGGCTTGGAAGTTGTTATATGTATGCTACAAAATGTTCTTGTTCTGGTAACAAAATACTTCACAACCTCTTCTCTTCCTTGACCTAGACCAACTATTCGGTGATCAAGATAGGGGGAAATAGGCTTGGCTACTAAACTTTATATTTGATCCCTTGAGGTCACAAGGGAATCCTCCCTTGTGGTGGATCTCTTCCATCACTAAAATGAGGGAAGATCCTACTGAGGTGATAGTGGTAGCTTCTTCCGTAGTTACACAAGATTTGGGGATCTTGTGGTGGGATTTGTAGAAGTACAAATCCCGTGATAAAATAATCTACATAGGGAAGTGAAGAGCTATAGGGAAGATAATGAAAGGATTATGAAGGCTTATGAAGAGATACTTCAAAGTTTGAATATGTTTCATAAGAAAGTCAACAAAGACTCTAGCACCAAACAAGCAGCTAGTTGTAGACAAGTGACATCATATGGATTCCATAGAAAAAGGGATGATCATGGGAATTATAGGCAGTCAAGAAGCATGAGAAGATGTCATCATTATCCAAGGTAATCCCTAGAAGAACTCATGCAAGTTCAGGACCAAGGAGAAAATCGAGTGTGTCTCCCATCAGGACATAGAGAAGAAGGCCTGAGGAAGAAATCTTGAAAGGTGAACTCAGGAAAATTAAGCCACCAACTTTCAATGGTGAGAATAGGAAAGGGGAAGAGGCCAAGGCCTCATTGTTGGAAATGAAGAAATATTTCCAACTGCACAATTACCCCTCAAGGGTAGAAGATAGAATTGTAGCCTACCACTTGCAAAGAAAGGAAACCATGTGGTGGGATCAAGTTAAGCAAGTCTACAAGCACCTTGATGAGAATAGGATCTCATGGAGGAAGTTCAAAGGATATTTACAAGAGAAATATTTGTCTGAGAATTACTATGAAAGGAAGATGAAAGAGTTCTTTGAGCTCAAGTTGGGAAGAATGATAATGGATGAATATGAGAAGAGGTTTTTTAAATTGTTGAAGTGTGTGGACTTCATAAAGGATGAAAATGTCAAGATCCAAAGGTTTTTTAGTGGTTTTCCCTCTTTCTATAGTGATAAGATACAATATGATAACTGCAATAATTTGGAGGAAGCCATGAGGAGAGAAAAGCATATTTATGAGCATAATAGAGGAAGGCCATTTTTCCAAAAAGCTTGGAATGACAAGATGAAGGGTAAAAAGGATCAAAGGCATAAATGTTTTAAGCCACCCTTTTTCAAGAACAAATCCCAAGAAAATAAAAAAGGTCAGTAAACCCAAAATGAACACAATATTGCAAATTCATTTAGAAAAATGCCAAGGCAACAACCTATACAATGTTTGGGATGTGAGAGAAATCACTTATATAAGGACTTCCATCACAAAGGAGAAATAATGAGGATCGTCCACAACATTTAGGAGGCTAAAAAAATGGAACATGCCAAGGATTTATGTATCCTTGGACAACAAGCAAGAAGAATATCAATCCCCCATGATTGAAGTGGAAAGAAAGATTGATAACCATATGATAGCCATTTGAATTGAATATGGAGTAAGCCATTGTTACATAAACTATAACATTGTTGAAATATTTCACTTGCAAAGGAGAAAGTGTAATAATTCTTGGTTAATTCAATTATCCATATGGGCTAAGAGGAAACTCAATGATCTAGTTAAATATTGTCCAATAGACATGAATGGACTCAACACAAAGTTAGATGTGAACATCATACCATTGGGTTCATATGATTGTCTAATTTGCATTTATTGGTTGAAAAAATACCATGTTGTCCTAGAAAGTTACAACAAGACAACCACATGTCTTGATGAAGAATGGAAGCAAGCAAGATTCAGGGAATTCCAAGAGTTGTAGTTGTTAGAGGTATTTCAACAATGCAGTTGAAAAAGATTTTTAGGAAGGGATGTCATATTTTTGCAGCCATATGGAAGAGAAAACCAAATATAAAGTGGAAAACATTGAAGGCCATTTGGTATTAAGTAATTTTGAATATGTTTTTGGAGAAATCCTAGGACTGCCAACAAAGAGAGACATTGATTTCTCTATTTATTTAGTGCCAGGAGTTTCCCCAATTTCCAAGACACCATACATAATGGGCACACCAGAGTTTAAAGAGTTTTAAATGCATCTTGAAGAACTTTTGAAGAAGGGGTATACATTCCCATGTGTTTCACCTTAGGGTTCCCCAGTTCTTTTTGTGAAGAAGAAAGATGGAACCTTAAGGTTGTGTATTGATTTTAGACAATTGAATAAGGTCACCATAAATAAAAAAATATCCTTTTCCAAAGATTGATGATTTATTTGACCAACTGAAAGGTGCAAGAATATTTTCCAAGATTGACTTGAGATCAAGTTATCATCAAGTGAGGATAAAGGAAGATGATATCAGAAAGATAACATTCATGACAAGATATGGGTATTATTAATTCACGGTAGTTCCATTTGTACTATCAAATGACCCAACTATTTTCATGTGCCTAATGAATGGAGTGTTCAGGGAATACCTGGACAAGTTTGCAATTGTGTTCCTAGATGATATACTCATCTAGTCTAATTCAGAGGAGGAACATGAGAAACATTTAAGAATGGTTTTGCAAGACTTAAGAAATCATAAATTGTATGCTAAGCTAAGTAAGCACATCTTTTATCAAAAGAAGATTCACTACTTGTGGCATATAATTTCAACATAAGGGATAATGGTTGATCCTAAGAAGATAGAGGCCATTATAGGATGGATAACGCCAAGAAATGTGACATAGGTCAAATCATTCATGGTTCTTTCTAGTTATTACCGAAGATTCATAAAAGAGTTCTCAAATATTGCAAGCCCAATCACTTCTTTGCAAAAGAAGGGAGTGAAATTCGAATGGGATTCCAAGTGTACAAAAAGTTTTCAGCAACTAAAAGACATTTTGACAAGTGCACCAATCTTGAATATTGCATATTCAGATTAATATTTTGTTTTGTGCATTGATGCATGTAAAGAAGGGCTTTGTGGAGTCCTCACTCAAAAAAATTATGTGGTATTCTATGAGTCCAAAAATTTAAAAGATCATGAAAAGAATTATGCTACACATGACTTGGAATTAGAATCAATTGTACATGCATTAAAAATGTTGAGACATTACCTCATGGGGAGGAAATTTGAGCTAAGGATAGACCACTCTGGTCTGAAACATTTTTTGGACAACCAACATTAAATGCCAGACAAACTAGGTGGCTAGAATTCCTTAGTGAATATGACTTTGAGATTAAGCATATAAAAGAAAAATAAAATCAAGTGGTTGATGCACTTAACAGAAGAGATCATGAAATGCATGTTGCAACCATCAACATGTATAGGAATGATCTAAAAGATAAAATTATTGCAGCAAAAAATTCATATCAACAATATTTGAAAATAAAAGAAACATTACACCAAGGTAATTTTCAGTAGAAACTTAAAGACTTTGAGCTAAAAGAAGATGGAATTCTCATGTACAAAGGAAAAGTATATGTGTCGAATTCCAATGAGATGAAAAATATAGTGATAAGGGAAATGCACAATGTGCCATATGTTGGGCACCCAAGATATCATAAGTCAATTTTACCTATAAGAAGCCAATAATTTTGGCCAAGAATGAAGAAATAAGTAATTAATTATATAGCCATATGTCTAGAGTGTCGGAAAGTGAAGATAAAACATAGGCATCCAGCTAGGTTATTGCAGCCATTTCCCATTCCAAAATGGAAGTGGGAAGTGGTTCCAATTGATTTTATTACTAACCTTCCTAGAATAGTGAATCAACATGATTCCATCACGGTGGTGGTGGTGGATAAATTAACTAAGGTAGTGCCTTTTATTCCAGTGAAGACTACACACAAGACAACAATTATTGCAAAGATATGTATGAAAGAAGTTTCCAAGCTACATGGGATGCCTAAGGAAATAGTTTCGGACATAGACCCAAAGTTCACATTCAATTTTTGGAAGGGTTTTTTCAAAGGGTTTGGGACAAATCTAAATCTCAGTACAATGTATCACCTAGAGTTAGATGGGAAAATAGAGAGGGATAAAAGAATCATTGACAACATTGTTAGAATGTATGTCATGGAACAACCATCAAAGTGGGAATATTATATTCATTTGATTGAATTTTATTACAATAATGGGAATCGGGACTCATTAAAAATGAGCGCGTTTGAAGAATTATATGGAAGTGTAACACACCAATAAGTTGGGATAATCCAACAAAAAGAGCAGTTGTTGGAACATATTTGTTGAAGGAATTGGAAGAGAAAATCATTAAGTTTTTATTTTTGTTATTAGGTTATTTCAAAATTACATGAACATTCAATGCATTTTGAAAACAACAGTATAAAGAGAATCATTGAAAGAAAAAAAATCACAAGGTACGCAACATTTTATCCTGGGAAACCCTCATGGGGGAGAAAACCCAACAAACACTTCCTCAATAATAGATTACCAATAAAATGCCAAGACTAAGACAAAAACACCAAAGATAGAACAAGACTGGGCATGTGCCTCTCTTCTTCTTCCTCCTGCAACTGCAACTTCCTTCAAGATATGTGCACTAGATGAGTGAGTGAGTGTGTCTAAATGAGACACCAACCTCACATATAAATACAAGTGTGAGATGGCGCTAGGGTTGTGTCTCTTTACTTGGTTGAGCCAATTTCTCCTAGAAGTGGCTAAGAACACTTTATAATTACTAGGATCCGACATTACAAATACCACTATACAAATACAATTTGACCAATCCACAAAACGAGATTTGATCTTATACAAAACCCAACTTGATCAATCTACAGAAGGGGATTTGATCTAGAAAATAATAACTCAAATGTAATTAGAATATTCTTCAAAGTTACAATATTTCAACACTCCCCTTTAACGAGAAGGGTATTCTACTGACATGACTCAATACAACATCATCAATCGAAGGAGAGGGAAACATCATAAATCATCAATAGAAGGAGAGGGCACATCTATAAATCATCAAGAGAAGGAGAGGGCACATCTATAAATCATCAGAATTTTTTCTCATCATCAATATCATCATCATTTACAGCATGGAGATAAAGTAACATCATCATCATGAAGCTGAAACATCAACATCAATAGCACAAAGTTGGAACAACAACATCAACAAAAACAACACAAGGTTGGAACATCATCATCAACATGTGGGAACATAATGAGATAGGTGCATCAACAACAAAATCTGTGGTACTCTGACAGACCTTCCTTATCAGACCTTCAGGATCTTCCCAAGAATCATAATATTCCCTAGGATATAAAATCCTAACAAGCTACCATGTGTTACTTTGATAGACCGTCCTTATCGGACCTTCGGGATCTTCTCAGGAATCATAATATTCCCTAGGATATAAAATCCCAACTGAGCTACCACTATTGACCACAACTGGAATATACATGCACAGGTACTCTGACAGACCGTCCTTACCAGACCTTTGGGATCTGCCCAGGGATGATCAATCCCTTATGATATAAAATACTAACAAAGCTACCCAATGTTGGTCAGGATACCATAGTATCATCAACGTCACTCCCCCTTTCGAGGGAAGTCCTTTTGGAATACACCAAGTTTGTCTCAGAAGTACTAAAACTTCACATAAGACATAGGCTTGGTCAACACATCTGCAACCTTCTCATCTCTGCCAACATATTGGAGCTTTACAACTCCCCTCTGAACCATATCATGAATGTAGTGGTACCAGATCTCTATGTGCTTTGCCTTATCATGGAACACTGGGTTCTCTGTCATCTTTATACAACTTTGGTTATCACATAGAATCACAGTGGCTTCCATATCCAAATTGAATAGACCTGTCAACAAATTCTGAATCCATATGGATTCACAACTGGGATAACCTGCTGCAATGTACTCTGCTTCTTTTGTGCTGAGAGAAATAATGGATTGCTTCCTACTTTTCCATGAAGTCATGGCTGACCCCAAACTAAAAAAACATCCTGAAGTGCTCTTTCTGTATGAAGCACTTCCAACCCACTTTGAATGAGTATAACCATATAGTGTGAAGTCATGATCTCCACTATAACAGAGACCATAATCCAACGTACCCTTAAGGTATCTCATCACATGCTTTGCAGCTACAAGGTGAACACGTCTGGGCTCCACCAAAAACTGACTCAAGATGTTCACAACAAAGCATATACCTGGCCTGGTATTCGTTAGATACATCAACGATCCAATAATTTTTATGTATAGAGTAGCATCAACCAACTCTGATGAAGTATCAACCAAGAGCTTCAAATTCATTTCCATGGGTGTGTTCATGGCTTTACATTCCAACATGTCAAATCTCTTTAGTATTTCAACTGTATACTTCCCTTGGTTAAGGAAGATCTTATTTGGGATTTTCAAACTTCAAGACCTAAGAAATAATGCATTGGGCCTAAATCTTTCATCTCAAACTCTGCAGCGAGCTTCTTCTTGCAATCTGTGATGAGATTTTATTCTCCTTTCAAGAATAAATCATCCACATATAGTAGAAATATAATTGGATCATCATTCATAACCTTGAAGTATAGGTTAGGATCAACTTTACTCTTGGTTAAGCCCATGCTTGTTAGGAAACTATAAATTATGCCATACCAAGCTCTAGGAGCTTACTTCAACCCATACATAGCTTTATTCAACCCGAAGACATGAGTTTTTCTATCTTCAACTTCAAGCCCGTGTGGTTGTTCTATATACACTTTTTCTTCAATAACACCATTTAAGAAAGTTGTTTTCACATCCATCTAGTGCAACTTCCACTTCATTTTGACTGCAACAACTATGATGGTTCTAATAGAAGTGTATCTCGCTATAGGAGCAAATGTTTCTTCATAGTCAATACCTCCCTTCTGAGAAAATCCGTGAGCCAGAAATCTTGCCTTATGTTTTTCAATACTTCCATATGTTGCATGTTTTATTTTGTATATCCACTTGTAAGATACCACATCTTTGTTCTTTGGTCTGGGAACTGCTTTCCATACATCATTCTTCATCATGGACTAGTATTATTTTGTCATGGCGTCCATCCATTCTTTATTCTAAACGTCTTCTTCAAATAAAGTAGGTTCATTCTCTATGAGATCACACATCAAGGCCATATAGTTGGAGAATAGATTAGGCTTCTTGCTTTGTCTCATGGTTCCTTCTGGGGCACCATAATTCTCTACATATGAATAATTTCTCTACCCCAAGTTGGCTTCCTCTTGTGAGAGATAGTAATATGGGAAGGTTCTTGATATTCTATCATATCATGATCTTTTGGAATCTCATCATCACATGTAACTGCAACTTCCTTTATAGGTTCTGCAACTCTGGGAGCTATAGGTTCTTCGTCATATACTTCTTCAAGATGGAATTTCCTTGATCTTTTGAGTGCTACATATTCATAAAATGTTACATCTCTATTGATCTCAATATGATGGTAACCTGGTATCTGAATTTTGAAAGCCTTAGAAACCTCATAGTATCCAACAAATATTCCCTTCTTTCTTGCAGGATCCAACTTAGTTCTCTTTTCTTTTTGAATGTGTACAAATACTGTACAACCAAATATTTTGAGATGGCTTACTTCTGGCTTCTTTCCAAAGAACATTTATTTGGGAGTCTTGAATCCAAGTGCACTATGGGATAATATGTTTTGGACATATATTGTTGTTATTTCTACTTTATCCCATAAGTGCATTGGAAGATCTTTATTGTGAATCATAGTCTTTATTGCTTCCATAATCATTCTATTCTTTCTTTATACTACACCATTTTGTTGAGGATTATAGGGAGTGTTCAGCTCCCTCTTAATCACTACATCTTTACAAAATCTTCCAAATTCATTTGAAGTGTAATATCTTCCATTGTCTGACCTGAGTATCTTGATTTTCCTTCTGGAGAGGTTTTCTACCAAGGCTTTGAATTCCTTGAACTTTCCAAGTAATTCATATTTTGATTTCAAGAAATAAACCCATGTGTTACGAGAGTAATCATCAATAAACGTTACATAGTATACATACCCGCTTAGAGAGGTTGATGGCATTAGATCGCATACATCTGAGTGGACAGGTTCCAAAATTCCTTTTGCTTTATTGTCGCTCTTTGGAAAAGGATTATTTATGTTCTTTCCTTACGCACATCCCTTGCATACACCTCCATGATCAACTTTTAGTTTTGGTAAACATGTAACTACCTTGCTTACATATGGTAAGGATTTGTAGTTGATGTGAGCTAGCCTTCTATGCCAAAGTTCACAAGGAATTTCAGTAGAGTGAGTCAAGACTACATCTGAGTGACCCTTTAACTTGTACAAACCGCCTTCTTCTATTCCAATAACAACTGCATCTTCTATAGTTTTTCCTTTAGACCACATAAGAACTTCACCATCTATGAATGAAACCATGAACCATTTCTTATCTAGGTCTAAAATAGAAAGTAAGTTCTTTTTCAATCCTAGTACATAGAGTACATCCTTCATTCTCATTGGAGTCCCTAAATCAAGTTTATAGGTGGATTCTCCCATTCCTTTGATAGGGTACTGATAATCATCTCCAAGTGAAAATTTATAGGGAGGGTCCTTTTCTATAAGGATGGAGAGAGTGTTATTATAACATGTCATGTGCTTAGAGGCACCCCTATCGATGAGCCAAGTATATTCTCTAGGTGTCACAGATCCTGAGAGAATGAAATACAAAACATATTCTTCAATCTCTTCTTTAGCTAACTTATTGGGTGGCTCATCATCTTCAACTTCATGGGAATGATGTCTTTTGTTATTTCTCTTCTTTTATTCTTCCCTTCTAGCAGGACAATTCTTAGCAATGTGTCCCATATTATCACAATGATTACATTGGTAGGACGAGAAATATTTTTTTCTTGTTTGACCTTTATGATATTTCTAGAATCTCTTCGGAGAGTGAGACTCTTTATGAAAGTGAGTCTCCTTTTGAAAATGAGACTTTCCCTTTCCACCTATAGCATGAGAAGCTAGGGATTGATATTCATCTCTTAATAGGAGGACTTCTCAGTTGGCCACTCTTGCTTCTTCTTGAACACATTCTTGCCATAAACTGTCAAATTGGAGTTTCTCTTTTCTTGCAAAAATAGTCTGGATGAAGGAATACCGAGGTCTTGTGAGACCATTATGCATTGTCATCATGAGTTCATATTCATCTAAGTTGTCTCCAATTGCCTCTAATTGTTCCTTGAATTGAGAAACCCTAGAGAAATAGTCTTGAATTGTTTCTCCTTTTTGCATGTTGGTATTCTTGAGTTGGGTTCTCAAGTTCATCTATCGGTTGATTTTCCTTCCTTCATACATTTTGGTTAGGGCATCAAAAATTTATTTTGGAGAATTCTTAGAAGAAACTTGAGGGATCAAGTGGTCTTTAAGTCTACAATTATCATTTTATCCTTAATCATATCCTTCTTGTACTTCTCTTTAGCTGCATTTTCTTCGGGCTTTGGTACATTTTCTTTTATGAATTTTACAAGGTCATTATGTTCAAGAATGAGTCCAATTCTGTACTTCCAGGCACAAAAATTTTCCACACCTTCTAACTTGTCAATAAGCTTGGTGCTTGCAAACATCTTGACTTGGAGCTAAGAAAATGACCAGAACATGAAAGTGCTCAAAAGTTGAAACTGAGCTTACCAGGATATGCGCTAGGCTGAGGCGAGTTTGTTGGAGTTGATTGTTTTAGAAAAATTCCAAGTTTTACCCCTTGAAACTTGACCTGTGCAATTATGTACTTGTACTTCTCGTACTGGTTCTGGTTTCCTGGTTTCTTGGTTTTCTAGTACTAGTCAAAACTAGGGTTTGACTTTCTAGATAATATGGGCACTGAAAAAGTTTGCTCAAGCTGCCAAAAGATGTGCTAGGGTAGAGTGCACTTAACAAGGTGATTTTTGGTCAAAAATTCATCTTCAGTAAAAAGCCCTAATTTTCTTGTACGACAACAGTGATGTCTAGATACCCAGTGAAAGATGCTCTATTCAGTCAAGCTCTGATACCATGTTAAGTTTTTAATGTTTTTATTGGGTTATTTCCAAATTACATGAGCATTCAATGCATTTCCAAAGAAACAATATAAATAGGATCACTGAAAGAAACACAATCACAAGGTACGCAACATTTTATCCTAGGAAAGCCTCATGCGGGAGAAAACCCAGCAAAAATTTCCTCAATAATAGATTTTCAATACAATGCCAAGACTAAGACCAAAACACCAAATATGGACCAAGACTGAGCATGCACCTCTCTTCTCCTTCCTCCAACAACTGCAACTTCCTTTAATATATGTGCACTAGATGAGGGAGTGAGTGTGTGTAAATGAGACACCAACCTCACATATAAATACAAGTGTGAGATGGCGCTAGGGTTGTGTCTCTTCACTTGGTTGAGCTGACTTCTCCTAGAGGTGGCTAAAACCACTTTATAATTACTAGGATTCGACTTTACAAATACCACTATACAAATATAATTTGACCAATCCCCAAAACAGGATTTGACCTTATACAAAACCCAACTTGATCAATCTGCAAAAGGGGATTTGATCTATAAAATAATAACTCAAATATAATTAGAATATTCTTCGAAGTTACAATATTTCAACACTCCCCCTTAACGAGAAGGGTATTCTACTGACATGACTCAATACAACATCATCAAGAGAAGGAGATGGAAATATCATAAATCATCAATAGAAGGAGAGGGCGCATCTATAAATCATCAAGAAAAGGAGAGGGCACATCAATAAATCATCAGAAGTTTTTCTCATCATCAATATCATCATCGTTTACATTATGGAGATAGAGTAACATCATCATCATGAAGTTGAAACATAAACATCAATAACACAATGTTGGAACAACAACATCATCAACAGTATGAGGCTGGAACATCATCATCAACAACACAAATCTAGAATAACATCATCAACAACAACATGAGGTTGGAACATCATCATCAACATGTGGGAACAGAATGATATAGTTGCATCAACAACAAAATTTGTGGTACTCTGACAAACCATCCTTACCAGACCTTCAGGATCTTCCCAGAAATCATAAGATTCCCTAGGATATAAAATCCTAACAAGCTACCATGTGGTACTTTGACAGACCATCCTTACCGGACCTTCAGGATCTTCTCGGGAATGATAATATTCCCTAGGATATAAAATCCTAACTGAGCTACCACTATTGACCACAGCTAGCATATACATGCACAGGTACTCTGACAAACCATCCTTACCAAAAATTTGGGATCTGCCCGGGGATGATCAATCCCCTATGATATAAAATCCTAACAGATCTACCCGATGTTGGTTAGGATACCATATTATCATCAAAATCACTCCCCATTTCAAGGGAGGTCCTTTCAGAATACACCAAGTTTGTCTCAAAAGTACTAAAAATTCACACAAGACATAGGATTGGTCAACACATATGAAACCTGCTCATCTCAGCCAACATATTGGAGCTTTACAGCTCCCCTCTGCACCATATCATGAATGTAGTGGTACCAGATCTCTATGTGCTTTGCCTTATCAAGGAACACTGGGTTATCCGTCATCTTTATACAACTTTGGTTATCACATAGAATCACGGTGGCTTCCATATCCAAATTGAATATACCTGTCAACAAATTCCGAATCCATATGGATTCACAACTGGTAGAACATGCTGCAATGTACTCTGCTTCTTTTGTGCTGAGAGAAATAATGGATTGCTTCCTACTTTTCCATGAAGTCATGGCTGACCCCAAACTTAAAACATTTCTTGCAGTGCTCTTTCTATATGAAGCACTTCCAACCCACTCTGAATGAGTATAACCATATAGTCTAAAGACATGATCTCCACTATAACAAAGGCCATAATCCAACGTACCCTTCAGGTATCTCATCACATGCTTTGCAGCTACAAGGTGAACACATATAGGCTCCACTAGAAACTGACTCAAGATGTTCACAACAAAGCATATACCTGGCTTGGTATTCGTTAGATACATCAATGATCCAATAATTTTTATGTATAGAGTAGCATCAACCAACTCTGATGAAGTATCAACCAAGAGCTTCGAATTCATTTCCATGGGTGTGTTCATGGCTTTACATTCCAACATGTCAAATCTCTTTAGTATTTCAACTGCATACTTCCCTTGGTTAAGGAAGATCTTCTCTGGGATTTTCCAAACTTCAAGACCTAAGAAATAATGCATTGGGCCTAATTCTTTCATCTCAAACTCTGCAACGAGCTTCTTCTTGCAATCTGTGATGAGATTTTCTTCTCCTTTCAAGAATAAATCATCCACATATAGTAGAAATATAATTGGATCATCATTCATAACCTTGAAGTATAGGTTAGGATCAACTTTACTCTTGGTTAATCCCACGCTTGTCAGGAAACTATAAATTATGCCATACCAAGCTCTATGAGCTTACTTCAACCCGTACATAGCTTTATTCAACCCAAAGACATGAGTCTTTCTATCTTCAACTTCAAACCCATGTGGTTGTTCTATATACACTTCTTCTTCAATAACACCATTTAAGAAAGTTGTTTTCACATCCATCTAGTGCAACTTCCACTTCATTTTGGCTGCAACAACTATGATGGTTCTAATAGAAGTGTATCTCTCTATAGGAGAAAATGTTTCTTCATAGTCAATACCTTCCTTTTGAGAAAATCCACGAGCCAGAAATCTTGCCTTATGTTTTTCAATACTTCCATATGCTGTATGTTTTATTTTGTATATCCACTTGTAAGATACCACATCTTTGTTCTTTAGTTTGGGAACTGCTTCCCATACATCATTCTTCATCATGGAATGGTATTATTTTGTCATGGCATCCATCCATTCTTTATTCTGAATGACTTCTTCAAAAAAATTAGGTTCCTTCTCTACGAGATCACACATCAAGGCCATATAGTTGGAGAATAGCTTAGGCTTCTTGCTTTGTCTCATGGTTCCTTCTGGGGCACCATACTTCTCTACATATGAATAATTTCTCTACCCCAAGTTGGCTTCCTCTTGTGAAAGATAGTCATATGGGAAGGTTCTTGATATTCTATCATATCATGATCTTTTGGAATCTCATCATCACATGTAACCACAACTTCCTTTACAGGTTCTGCAACTCTGGGAGCTACAGGTTCTTCTTCATATACTTCTTCAAGATGGAATTTCCTTGATCTTTTGAGTGCTACATATTCATAAAATGTTACATCTCTATTGATCTCAATATGATGGTAACCTGGTATCTGAATTTTGAAAGCCTTAGAGACCTCATAGTATCCAACAAATATTCCCTTCTTTCCTGAAGGATCCAACTTAGTTCTCTTTTCTTTTGGAATGTGTACAAACACTGTACAACCAAATATTTTGAGATGGTTTACTTCTGGATTCTTTCCGAAGAACATTTATTTGGGAGTTTTGAATCCAAGTGCACTATGGGATAATTTGTTTTGGACATATATTGTTGTTATTTCTACTTTAGCCCATAAGTGCATTGGAAGATCTTTATCATGAATCATAGTATTTATTGCTTCCATAATCATTATATTCTTTCTTTATACTACACCATTTTGTTGAGGATTATAGGGAGTGGTTAGCTCCCTCCTAATCTCTACATCTTTACAAAATCTTCCAAATTCATTTAAAGTGTAATCTCCTCCATTGTTTGACCTGAGTATCTTGATTTTCCTTTCGGAGAGGTTTTCTACCAAGGCTTTGAATTCCTTGAACTTTCCAAGTAATTCATATTTTGATTTCAAGAAATAAACCCATGTGTTACAAGAGTAATCATCAATAAACGATACATAGTATACATACCCGCTTAGAGAGGTTGATAGCATTGGACCACATACATCTGAGTGGACAAGTTCCAAAATTCCTTTTGCTTTACTGTCGCTCTTTGGAAAAGGATTCTTTATGTTATTTCCTTGCGCACATCCTTTGCATACACCTCCATGATCAACTTTTAGTTTTGGTAACATGTAACTACCTTGCTTACATATGGTAAGGATTTGTAGTTGATGTGAGCTAGCCTTCTATGCCAAAATTCACAAGGAATTTAAGTAGAGTGAGTCAAGGCTACATATGAGTGACCCTTTAACTTGTACAAACCACCTTCTTCTATTCCAATAA
>WSFP011411931.1:0-24427 GCA_009831015.1 Picea engelmannii | reverse complement strand
GTAACACTTTTCTCTTTAAGGTGTTGCACCTGCAAAAGATGATACCACCACATGGATGCCTTTCCCTTGTGTTGATAGATGGAAATTCTACCCTCTGCATGAGAAGAATAATTATGCAATTGAAAATACTTTCTCATGCCTAGCAACCATGTCTCTGAATCTTCATCCTTTTTGTGCTCACCATCGAATGTAGGAAGTTTGATTTTGTCCATTTCTCCTCATAGCTCATCCACCCCAGATCCCTTATGATTCCTAATAGGGGATGAACTTGAGTTGTTGTGTGCTCTCTTATTGGAATTCCTTGGGGAGTGATGGTGATATCTGCTAACACTCCCTGATTTTCTTTTCTGATCATGATACCTGTGATTTCCAGATTTTCTTGAGCTACTCTCCTTATCCAATTTATTTTCTATTATGTTAAATCTCTCCAATAAATTCATGTTGAATTCATCCTACTACTCCTTGTCTCTCATAATCCTTTCATTTTCATCTTTATGGATTTGGACATCCTTCTGCAAATTTTTAATGGTCTCTGCCATATTCATGTTTTCATCCTTTTCTCCTCCATGTCCATTGGAGTTTGTTCGTTCAATGCCCAAATGCACATCCACCCCTCTAGTCTCATCCTCTTGTCTGTAAGTCCCCTGTTCCTCTTCCATTCCTATGGAATCTGTACTGATCTTGATCTTGATCTGATCTAGTTGTTTTTAACTCTGCAAAATGTGCAACCAACAAAACTTTGTCAGGCTAACTATTTCAATAATTTAATGAAAAATATGAACCATTTTGATTAAATAATATATTAGAATTGTTTCCTCTGATTTCCTGAAAATTTGAATGCCCGGATCCATTTTTTGGGTGTATAATTAGATTCCATTATTCAATACATTTCCAATGCATGCTCACATGCTCAATTCTAAGTCTGGAGCAGAAAGTTACGGTCATCTAAAATTTTCCCATTAAATTTTTTGTTCACACTTCCACTTGGCGCAATTCTGCGTTATAATTACAAATTCTTGCACTTAATCCATTGCATATTTCATAGGATCTCAATTGGTTTTCTTCATAAACATATTATGGACATTCTTTCCAAGTTTCACCGCATTCTATGTTATGGTATGTTAGTTACAGCCTGCTGAAGTTCTAGGCCAATTTGTGTTTTTGTTCTGGAATGTTACAGTTACCTTATTTTCCATATTAAACACCTCTAACATGCCCAAAAAATTAATTCAACTCTGGGGTTGTCTTCTATGGTTCAATATATTTCCATTGACTACTCATGCGCCTCAATCCAATTCCGGAGCAGAAAGTTATGGCCCTTTGAAGTTAGTTGGGTCATAAAATTTGCCCTCCACTGTTTGGGCTGTAACTTTCTCAAAAACGATATGTTTGACAAATAGTATACACCATTAGAAAGATATATACAAGGTATTTTATTTGAGCTGAAAAGAAATAGTTTACCTTCGGTACACCTTTGTCTCGTGATTTTTGAGTTGTTAAAAACGCTCTTAAGGCCCTCAAAAATGCGCTGCAAAAAGATGACGTTCAAAAGACAAAACATCACAAAAAATCATTGGTTTTTTGTTGTTGTTCACCCTTCAAACAACTTCATGTGCACATATATTAACCCTTGAACCCATATTCACCACGCACAACAAAAACACAAGGTAAATCATGCTTCATGCACTTTAAAACCACTGTGTATCACTTCTCTGTCGCGCCAATAACTTGCGGGCACTACTTTTATGCCGCGTGTCAATATCGAACGTGCGCAGTTTTGGTTCTTTATTTATTACATACTGCATAGAGTCTTTTGTATCGTGCACTATTATTCTGTGCACATTTTACTCTATCCGCACCATTCACTAAATTGTAGTGCGACAACATATACTCACATTGCGCGCGCAACTACTAAACTCCATTGCACTATGCTAATACTATGCACACCACGTGCGCCATTATTATGAATGTCCAGACCATGCAAAATTCTTATGCATATGCACATTGTGTAATGCCAAATTTAGCACATGCACCCACACACCAAAATTTTTCTGTGCGGCGCCAAAATTTAGCGCGCACACAAGAAAACCACTATTTTTCTGTGTGGTACCAAAATTTAACGTGCACACTTGCACACTAAGATTTTTCTGTGTGGCACCAAAATTCAGCGCACGCACCAGCATGCCAATATCTTGCCGCGTAGTGTTGAATTTTACCTATCACAAGATTTTTATTGTACATCATTCATTTTTAGTGCACCCACTCTGCACATTCACCTTTACGTGCATCAAATCCTCATGAATTCCACTCAGAAATTGGGGCTTTTTCCTAACTTTTTACCCAATTTACCATAGACATTCTACAACCATTAAATTTTTGCAATTTCATTATGATAACACCAAGTCAACCTTTGCAACAACAAATCGTTGTGGGTTGACATTTCTGGAATGAATTTCCCCAAAATTGATTCTTGAAATGATAATTTTATTTATCAATCTTGTTGAAACTGTCATGGCTTCACTATAACGTCAAATTCGACCAATCCTAGGTTTGAATTTGCTAGAGCAGATATTAAATCAGGAATAGCTCACCACATGGCTGAATTTCTCAATTTATGTACCATATTGTAGTTGGACTCTCTACCAACTTGAAATTTGGTCACTTCGAAATAAATCCTCTGTGAAATTTCGCTTCAACTCAACTTTCTCGACCCATCCAGGCTCAGTGTCCAAATTGAAGCTATGATACCATATTGTAACGTCCCTGACCATCCATGTCAGGCCACACTATGCTAGAGAACTAGTTTTGTTCTCTCAACAGAACATACTGTAACATACCCAACATCTAACTGAATTATGCCACATGAATTTTTCGAATTGTATGCAATTAAATTATATGCTGACAGATCTCTTGTGGAAGAATTTATGTATAAAATAGAAACAGAAAAATACTTTACGTAAATTCACAAATTCATACTGAAATAATAGTAAACACAGGCATGCAACATATACAGGAAATATCCATAAACATACAAATAGTTATAATCATGCATAGTAGAAACCCATAAAAATAAGCACGTAAATAACAATGCAACATGTAAATTTATCACAAAATTGACACTTATCTTTGTAAGAATATCACCAACTATGTGCAGACCTTCCTTGAACCTCCCAGCTTTAGAACACATTGTACATCACTCTCAATAGTGAGTCACCCCCGAGCTGGGACTAAACTCCACCCGGGTAAACAGATTCCTAACCAAGCTAAAGGTTCATAGACAACAGGAAAGGCTTTGTCTCAGGTGATAAATCAAACTAACAACCTATAGTCCCTCATTCCAAACATGCTTGTCCCACCTAGGAAGTGTTCCCCTTCTCTTCTCAATAGTCCTTTGGCTGCCCCAATTCCTTTCTAGCCTTCAACAACAAGCCAGACATGAAGTCTCAGAGCACTTTAGTTGCATTTTAGCACCTTCAAGAAATCAATTCCCAACAATTCTCTCACCGAGATAATTTATCACGGGCTTGACAATGTGCCCCTTCAATATCCCATAGGCGTAACAACTCGCTTCTTCAGTCCATCTTCCAAGATATATAGGTACACTGACACAAAATGGCTATGGACACGGGTTTAGGTACACTGAAATGTATGTATGCAGGATAACTCAATGGTTGTGTGAATACTCATGGTTGTGTGAATACATATTTGTGTGAATACTGAATGATGCCTTGAATGATGGTTAGAATCATGGAATGGGGTGTGAAAATGAACTAAGTCCCAAAAATATGTATGCATGTCCCCAACTTGACACTTTTCATGTTGGGAGCTACTTTGGCCCACTTGTCCCCAACTTTAGAACTTAGGATAAAATGATTATCCATACTTTATTCTTTAAGAAATATTAATATAATATTCATTTTTGGCTGAAGATCCCTAGCTTAGCCCTTTTCCTTAACTTTTAGGCCCCTCCCTTTCCCTAACCAATGGAGTTTAGTCCCCCTTACTCTTTTATCGTGGTCGTTCTGCGCGCAATGATGTAGTTATATTAATTATGAGACATGTAAAGAAATAGGTGCACTAGCCTTTAACATCTAGGCTCTCCAGCCTAAGAAAAACATAAGAATCATAGCTTATAAAAACTGGATCACCAGCCTATAAAACATAGCATAAACACAAAGGCAACCTATCCTCAATGTCATGCGCACTTAAGTTGTTGCGCGTGGTATCCTAGAATGTGCACACTTCATCATTTTATTGCGTAGTACATGCATGCACTATGCCATGAAATGTTCCTATAAAAATGATATCAAAACAACTCACCAGCTTAAGTACATTTGAATTTACGTTTACAATTGGGTTCGGACTTAGGGATATTACAACAACATAGTCCAAATCATTTGTATTGATCTCAAAGGGATGTTGCAGGTAGAGTAATGAAATCACTGGGGTTAAGCACAAGAATTGCTTCAAATTATTGAATGCTTATTATTGAGACATGCTCTAATTTTTTTTTTCCTTACCACCATAATTGGTTACTTGGTTGAGGGCCCATGAAATATGGGATAATTCCAACATGAACCAATGAAAGAAATTTCCAAGGCTTAAGAAGCTTCAAAGCTAAGTGAGCGTGGTTGGGGTTATCTAGTCACAGAAGACCTGGATCTTGGATGGATCCACATGCACACCCTGCTCATCGATAATGTAGCTTAAGTACTTGACCTTTTCCATGTCGAAGGAAAATTTTTCCAAGTTGACATATAGCTTATGTTGCGATAGAGTGTGCAAAACGTGTTGAATATGTTGCAAGTGTTTTGACCAAGTCTTGTTGTAGACGAGTATGTCATCCATATGAACCACTACAAAATAATTTTTGAAAGGCCAGAAGATATCGTCCATCATCATCATGAAATATTAGGGGCATTTTTCAAACCAAAGGGCATGACCAACCACTGAAAAAAACCTTAATTTTACTTGAAGGCAGTCTTCCATACATTTGTTTGCTCTATTGGGACTTAATGGTAGACAAACTTCAAATTAATCTTACTAAAGTATTTTTCCCCCTTGAGATGATCAAGGAGATCCTCGATTCAGGGAATTGGCTACCCGTTCCTGAATGTGATTTTATTTACGACCCACTAATAAATGTAGAGTCACCAGGTCCCGTCTTTCTTTTGCACAAGAACTATTAGGCTTCCATAGGGTTATGATTTGGGTTGGATGTTCCCCTTTCGGAGAAGTTATTGTATCTGATGCTTGATATACTCATTTTCTAATGAAGAGTGGTGATAGACTGACCCATTAGGTAATGGTGCGTCAAGGGTCATATCGATGAATATTTGACTTGATAGTCCATAGGTACCCCAGTAGGTGAGGAGAATATGTCTTTGTATTCTTCCAATAACTTATCCACTTGTGTCCTCTGCATGGAGAGTTAGGTCACGAAGGCCATGGATGTGGCTACAATTTGTTTCTCACTCTGAGAGAGAATCATGAAGTAGAGAAACTTATTGGTCTGAGAGATGACCTTCCTGCATTTCTTAGAAGAGATCAAGGAAATGGAACTAGGTGGGACTACCTCAAGTATCCTATACAATTTCCTGTCCAAAGTGATAATAAAACTACAAGGCCTAGACTCATATACAACATGACATTTCCATAAATAAGGTTGGCCCAAAAGAACATTACAAACTTCAATGGGAGCAAGATCACACAATACCTCATCTTTGAAGGGATTGATGTCGTACAACATGCGACATTGTTGGATTACATGAAGATCTCTTCCTTGTAAGAGTTATCTGATGGTGTAGCGATGTGGGTACAATGTTATCGGCAGGGCCATCCACTTGATGACCTCCGCTGAGATGATTTTCTTCTTGCTAACACTATGAATGATGAAGTGAAATAAGGTTCCTTTCACCCATATATGTGAATGAAATAGCTGCTCACCTTCCTATGGATCATCAGGTTCATCGGGTTTGGTCTTGATGGTAGCAAAAGAGACACTAGGTTCTATCTCAATGATCACTACTACAAAAAATACCTTTGGAGGAAGTCATTTTCCTCCTCCAAAAGTGGAATTTGTAAGGGTTTTAGCATTAGTGGGGGTTCTGCAAAAACCCCCCATAAAGGAATAATTTCTAAACAGCTTGGCTTTTAGGGGCAATTCTTAACCTCCCCCAAAAAATTTCTTTTGGCATCAGTTTGGAATTGCCTCCAAAAGTCACTTTTTGGGGGAGGTTTTGCTCCACCCCTAAAATTCACTTTTTAGGGGGGTTTATATATCTTCAAAAATCGTTGCTAAAATGATTTAATTTTAGTAACGGTGCCTTTATTGGTGGTTTGGAACCCCCCTCGAGAAGTCACTTTTAGGGGCAGTTTAGAATCCCCTACGGAGCAACCTACAAGGGCAGTTTATATCTCATTAAAAACCATCGCTAAAAGGATTGACTTTTAACAACAGTGCCTTTAGGGGGGGTTTGGAACCCCCATTGAAAAGTGATTTTTAGGAGTGGTTTAGAACCTGCTACATAGAAACCTATAGGGGCGGTTTATATCTCTTCAAAAACTACCACTAAAAGGCTTGACTTTTGGTAGCGGTGATTTTGGGGGAAATTTTGATCCACTCTAGAAAAGTTAGTTTTGGGGGAGGTTTAGAACCTAGTCGTAGTAATCTATGAGGGTGGATTATAACTCACCTCATAGAAAATTTTGGGGCTATTCAAAAACCCCCCTCATAGAAGCATATGAGGGAGATTTAGAACCCCCCATGTAGCAACTTATGAGGGTGGTGTAGAACCCTTGTTGTAGAAAGCTATGAGAGTGGTTTAGAATCCCTGACGTATAAACATACGAGGGAAATTTAGAACACCTCTCGTAGAAAACTACTAGTGTGGTGTAGAACCCCCCTCATAAAAATCTATGAGTGCATTTTAGAAACCCCATCATAGATTCTTATGAGGATGGTTGATAACCCTCCTTGTAGCATCATATGATAGTTCTTTAGAACCCCCCTCATAACAGATTATGGAGTCGGTTTACAACTCCCCTCATAGAAATTTACAGAGCCAATGTCGAGTACCCTATAACAATATACATAGATGGTTTGAAACCCCCCTCATAGAAATTTATGAGGAAAACTTGAACCCCCCTCGTATAAACCTACATGGTTGGTTTACAATCCCCCTCATAGAAACTTACAAGGGTGATTGAGAAGACCCCACATAACAACCTAGAACGGAAATTTGTATTTATGTGGGTATATATACATATACATATATTCATGTTTAATATTTTCTTCTTAAAATTTCTTTTACATTATTGATTTTAATTTGAGTTTTTATTTTTAATTATTATGGTACACCCACTTTTTTCATGTGTGACATCAATATTATGCGCAAACACTATATATCTCCCTCAGTGAAATGCACCTCACTTATCATAAGTCATTATTACTATAATGAAAACAAAAAGAAAACAATGGCACAACTTTCCTTGAAGAAATTTAGTAGTGATCCCCTTCATATGAATTAAAAATTGAATGACATGCAGGTAGACTTTGAAAATATTCTAAATTTATATCAAAAACGCTTTCAATATGCACATTTTCCATAAAATTTAGCAATTTCTTTCAAGTAAACAATATAGTCAACTATTTGGTCGATGCACATTCAAAACAATTAAGAGTATAAAAATGTAATTTTGAATTTCAAAGATACATTTAAATGAGAATGGATAAATAAATAGTAAATAGTAATTATTTATTAGCATCCAACCATGTGCCTTCACAATCTTCTCGAACATAATCCATGTCACCATCAACTGTAGTGTAATGTACCTCAAATTTGCCATAATGTTTTTTTTCTAAGGGACATTAATCTTAAAATTCATTTAAGAGATTCGAAGTTAAGAGGATGTAATATTCAATTCAAGTTTATAAATCTTTGAGGGGTGTCTTAAGTTCTGACTACCACACAACAACATCTTTACACCAGTCTAACTTACTTTGCACAGTAAAACTTATATGGATGATTTTCCATAATTCTATCAATTCCCTCCACTCTCAACTACTCTCATATGTATATATATCTATATAGTAGACTAGACTTAGGACTTATAGTCCAATCTCTCCTTTAAACATGAGTTTCTATGCTTGCACGCAAGACTATCTTATTTAACCTTGAAATAACAATCATATACCACATATAATGTCTGAGGTCGTGAATCTACCCCTTAGTTGAATATAAGAATCTTAGTAATAAATTCTTAGCATCATTTGGTAAGGTTCAATTAATCATGGTTAGTGATCTTCGAGTCGCCACTTAAATGAAGGTTTCGGGTAACAAAATCCCATACTAATCCTCCTTTAACTTTACCTTAACTAAACTATGTTTCAATGAAGTCTTCATTTGAACGATATGTTAACTGTGATGAAACAATTGGAGTGAACATGTCCCAACTAGTTGTGTCACAAAGGGACTATTATTAAATACACGTTTTCATGCTATGGGGAGAATGGTTTACCTGTCAGGAAGGAGTTAAAGCTATGTATATTCCATTTAATGGTGGTCCTGTGTGTGAGAGTTTCGATGTTTTCATCTAACCCTTCACCCAATATAATTGCGCCAACTCTACCCTCATTACATGGCTATACCACTCTTCGTACCCTTAGCATTTACATGTGTATATAGGGATCCTCGTAGGGTTTAATGTGTTTTTTGTTTTCATTGTGAAGTCCTTTGAAAGGCTCTACATATTATTTTCTCAATAGTGAAGGTTGTCGACTTGGGGAAAACATTAACCGGTGGAATAGATATCACCAGTCACCCTCCCTAGTGAGCTTATGATACCATTGTATTATGATCATTAAACGAAGCTCAAGTTTTCATTATAGAGGAAGGACCCTCGTATTAAATCTTGCTTTTTTTAATTAAGTCTCTCCATTATCATTATTCCTTGTAACTTTTCTAACTTGTTCCGCTCATGGATAAATATATGCTTCCTATTTTATTTTATTCTCCATATTATTAAGAGGTTTCGGCATCTCATTCCCTTGTTCTGAATTTTAAAAGAGTCACACCTACATTAGTTCTCATGTTTTTTTCGGTCTTAGGGTTTCGTTAATGCCTACTATCATTATTCTATTACATTCCCTCTGTTGATATGTGTCGAGGCCTAATGTTGAACAATCCATGAGGCTTCGCGGGGTTTTTGGTCTGGATAAAACTCTGCGTTGTGTATTGCATATTGCATTGCATTCCTTTATTTCCTTTTGTAAGGGTGGAGTCCACCCTTCTGTACTTCTCAACAGACCCTTAGCTGGTCCTTGTGAATAAAAGGCTATTGCATTCTTGTCCGGCACAATTCGAAAAAATGTGACTTCTATTTTATTTTTATTTTTGAACAGTTCGATTGAAATACCCTATGGCATAAGATGTTTGAGTTTGTATCATTTCTTAGATTAAGTAAGTCTCATTGTCATTATCATTGTCTGCAGTAGTATACATTGTCTCTAAGTATGGTAATATTTTAGCAGAAGGTTAATTATGTATTTATCGTTTCTTTATAAATACCCTCTGCAATATAGACATTCGGATCTGGGAGGGTTTTAATATCAATACTCACATATAGAATATTCTTTGTTTCTACATTTATACTATACCTTTGGCCTGATCGCACAACATGTCTTATCCAATGTGTATTTTAACTGTTAGCACTATTGTTCTTTTTCATTTCATAAAGAAAATTGATTCTATGTTTGGATGCGAACACTAATGATGGGGCTTTGTTGATGCAAGGGTACCCATCAGGAATACTTGGAAAATCCTCCCCTCGACCTGGGACATCTATTCAACAAAAATGAAACAAGGGAAGGATGGTAGATCTCCAGTCATGAGTTAAGTATCATTTAGAAATCAACTATTACCATCATTTATCGTTCTATTGAAAGTTTTCGTTAGCTTTACTTTCGTATATTTTACTAATGTTTACAATGACAATTCCTTACAGAGGTTTCAACCACACAAGGTTTTGGTTGTTGGTTCCTATCATTCGCACAAAAGGTATTCTAGTTCCATGAACATTACCTCCCAGACTTATCTTTCCAAGTTCTAGAAATGAGGACCAAGGTAAACCCTTATCGGTTGTTTAAGGGGTAAACCCTATTTTTATGTCAATATCTCATTGTTGGAAGAGAACACAATACTTGCATGAGGTTGGACACATTTTGGTTTTGGTCTGATTGGATTTGTATTACAAACTTTAAAGGGTTTAATCCCTAGATTCTTTCTCTTGTATACTTGTAATTAAATACCAGGGTTAGCAAATTTAAAATCCTGTGTTAATGGTACTATAGTTCTTTATATTACCTAGGCTATTTATAAAGAAGGCATATCATCCTATATTTCCATAAAATATGTTTCCCCAAATTCTATTTTTGTTACTTTTGTATTGATATATTTTGAGGCTTCGTTGTAGTCAAATAGAACTATTATTTCTTTTAATTCCTATTTATCTTTTCTAGAAATCTTATGAAGACTAAATACACTGTCTATCTTCCATTATATTTGAACACCTGTTGGAATTGAATTCGGAAAACCTACAGGCATGCATGTATGAAATTAACTTACAAACTTATGGAACTTGTATGTCTTCAATTCGAATCTCAATGAAGTCCAAAATAAAATATTTTAAACTTCTGTACAGGTATTAGGTATACATAATTATATATAAATATATAGGTACATAACCCTATACCAATGTTTATTCTTGCCATACATCAATATTATAGTAGTTTTATTACTCTGTAAAACTCATTACAGTAATATGAAAATGTATAAATAATTGGTTCTTGTATACCTTTCAGTATTTATGAAGTCGAAGATGTAGTAAAAAGACTCATTCGAATTGATTTTCCTATACTTATAAAAACATAGGGTTCCTGCTATCTGAAATTGGAAGTCAATCTGATTTTGTTTAAACTAGAAGTATGCTAGCGTATTCACAAAGATTATGATTCTATGCATAACGAGCATATATCTATATACAAGCGGTTTTATTCGAAGCTTAAATTTAACACTTGTAGAGGTTTAAACTATGTTTGTTCCATCCATTCGTAGTTTAACTCTCAGCCATAATTCACACAGTACTATACTAACTCTACTCTTTCAGTAATTTACATCGAAGCGATTATTAATTAAAAGGAAAATCATCAAAAATAATTTACCCAGTAACATAAAGATGTATTTTGGCAGCCATTTAAGAACAAGAGATATATAACCAGAAAAGAGTAGATGAACATATCTGAACCAGTTTGCTGAAAGACAAAGGGAACAACCACGTTCCTCCCAACCTTAGAATGGAACAACCAATGTCACTTGCTCCATTCACCCCCTAGCCTGACCATGAATACATGACGACGAACTAAGAACTCCCCTCAGGAATAGTCCTTCCATTTCGATGACTCCTCCTTGCCTCACACTCAACAATCAATGTTCATAACAAGAAGAGGTAATAATCCTTTTTCCAACATACTAGGCAGCGTCCTGCGTCCTCTCATATGCCATATATCAAAAGTCATTTTTTCCAAGGTCTTTCCCCCTTGGGAATTTTCACATCCTTCCAAAACCCTGATTTTCAAGGGCTTCCCATGGCCAAATTATTGATTTTCCACTTGTAACAATCATCCCTGAGGTAGTTCTAACATGTTCCCCGCTCATGGAGTCATGGTCAATTGATTTTAACATGGTTGTTCCATTTGTCCATCAGCCTTAATTATAAAATATTTTGTTTCATACAAGTTTCATAGTCAAATAGTCAGTTGGGTAAAATCAGATCTCTGCCCAATAGTCATAATTATTAATTACAATTAATTAAATTCGAAATTTGGAATTTCCATAAATGGCAAAAATTTTCAATTTCGAATTTACCAAAAAACGGAAATAATTTCCTAAGAAATTTCAAATTCAAAAATAATTTATTTTGGGGATGTTACATCCTTCTGCCCTTCAATAAAACATCATCCTTAGTGTTTGTTCCTTTCTTGGAACAATTTTGGATGATATTTTTGCAAATCTCCCTCCAACTCCCAAGTGGCCTCCTCAGGAATAAAGTGCTTCCATTGCACTTTTACCTAGGCGACGACTATATTCTGAAGTGCTATTTCTCTCCTGTCCAGAATGCGTAGACGTTATGCTTAGAACTCGCCTTCTGGTTCCACCTACACCAAGTTCCAATCAATCATATGAGTAGGGTCAGGAACATAATTCTTTAACAAAGAAACATGAAATACATTATGAATTTTTAGATTGGCAGGGAGTGCAAGTTGGTATGCTACGGGTCCAATTTGAGTTAAGATCTTTAAAGGACCACAAAACCTGGGTGCCAACCTGGCATAGTTCCCTAGCTTTAGTGAACTTTTCTGGGCTTTGACTTTTAGATAGATGTGGTCTCCCACTTGAAATTCCAAGTTTCTTCTTTTATGGTCCATGTAACTTTTATGTCTATCCTATGCCTCTTTTAAGTTTTGTTGTACTTTTCTTACCATGCTCTCCATTTCCTGGAGCATCTCTGGTCCAACCATGATTCTATCAACTGGGTTATCCCAGCTAATTGGATTCGTACACTTTATGTCGTGCAATACCTCGAAAGGGTTCATTTTAGATAAAGTTTGGTACCCATTGTTGTATGCAAATTCTACCAAGTGGAGGTAGTCTTCCCACTTACTTGGTTTTGTCTTACGTACATGCGGAGAATATATTCTACAATTTGGTTTGTTCATTCCCTCTGTCCATCCATTTGTCGATGATAACTTGTGTTGAAATTGAAGTCAATATTTAACCCTACAAACAATTATTTCCCAATAGAAGATGTAAATTTTACGTATCCATCCAAAATCACCATTTTAGGAATACCATGCAGTCTAAAAATTTATTTCATGAATATTTCAGCTATTTTAATACCTTTCAAAGTAGACTTTATAGGAATAAAGTGTGCAGAATTACTAAGCTTATCAACTACCACCATAATTGAATCATTATGTTTCTGACTTCTAGGCAAACCTGTAATAAATTCCAACGATACAGTCTCCCATTTCCATTCTGGAAAAGGTAAGGGATGCAACAAGCTGGCTAGATGCTGGTGTTCGGCTTTTACCTGCTGACAATATTGACACTTAGCTAAGTGTTCTTCTATTTCTCCCTTCATATTAGGCCAATAAAATAATTTTTGTAGTGTTGTTATGATTTTCTGGTATCTTGGATGACTAGAATATGGTTTCTTATGAACTTCAGCCAAAACTGTTGACTTTAATTCTACCGAATCTGGTATGTATATTCTTTTTTTTAATCGTAGTAGACCATTTTTTTCCAAACTCAGATCTGTTTTGTTTGAATTTCCTATATTGTTTTGTAATTCTGCCACTGTTTGAGTGTAACTTTCATCGTTATTACTTGCAGTCTTTATCCTCTGTTCAAGATCACTTTCTTCCCTGCTAATTTTTATTTCAAACAACCCATGTACTCTTCTTCTTAAAGCATCAACTACTTTATTTTCGTGACCCTTGATATGTCTTACCTCAAAGTCAAATTCTCTCAAGAAGGCTAGCTATATTTTTTGCCTTACATTAAGGTCTGGCTAACTAAACAAAAATTTCACACCGCTATTGTCAGTTAAAAGAAAAAAATTTATGCCCATTATGTAGTGCTGCCACATATTTAAGGCGTGTATTACAGCTGCCAACTCTAAGTCATGAGTAACGTAGTTTTGTTCATGTTCCTTTAGTTTTCTAGACTCATAGAAAATAATGTGCCCTTCTTGAGTTAGGACACCACCTAGTCCTTCTTTACTTGAGTCTACACAAACAATGAAGTCTCTGTCTAGATCTGCTACCTTTAAAATGGGTGCGGTCGTTAATAATTCCTTTAACTTATTAAAACTATCTTGACATTTCTATGACCAGTTAAACTTGGTTCCCTTATTTTGTAGTGATGTGATAGGGTATGCAATTTTGGAAAATCCCTCTATAAATATGTGGTAATATCTGGTGATTCCCATGAATGACCAGATGTCCACTACATTCTTAGGGATCGTCCATTCCATGATGTCTCTTATTTTCTTAGGATCGACTGCAATTCCTTCTGTAGAAATTACATGTCCTAGATATTGTATTTTCTTTTGATAAAAGTCGAACTTATCGAATTTAACATATACTTTGTGATTCCTTAAAGTTTATAGAACTATCCTTCAGTGATCTTCATGTTCCTCCTCTATTTTAGAATATACTAGAATTTCATCAATAAATACCAACACAAACTTGTCCAGATACTCACTGAAAATATTGTTCATTAAACACATAAACATGGTTGGTGCATTAGTGAGTCCAAATGGTATAACCACAAATTCATAATGTCCACATCTTATTCAGAATGTTGTTTTACTTATGTCTTCATCTTTTATCCTAACCTGGTGATAACCAGATTGTAAATCCAATTTTGATTGAACAGATCATTTATCCTAGGTAAGGGGTAGTTGTTCTTAATAGTCAATTTGTTTAATTTTCTATAATTGATGCATAATCTTAGAGTTTTGTCTTTATTTTTCACAAAGAGGATCGGTGCTCCCCATGGTGAAACACTCGGTCTAATGTATTCTTTGTTGAATAATTCTTGTATTTGAATTTTTAGTTCAATTAATTCCGATAAAGTCATTTGGTAAGGTGATTTAGAGATAGGGGCTAAACCAAATAGTAGGTCAATAGAAAAGTCTATCTCCCTCCTTGGGGGTAATTCAGGTATTTCATCAACAAACACGTCTCTGAAATCATGCAGAACAAAAAAATCCTCCAAGTTGGGTTTATTTTCCTTTTCCAGCAGGTTTGTTACCTAGGTGGCATAAACTTGACACCCCTTTCTCATGCATTTCTTGAATTGCATTCTTGAAATATGTCTAATTGAGACTAGTTTTCATATACCTTAAACTGTCCTAGTAGTGTCATTTTCGTCTTTATACTTAAGTGATTTTTCATAACAATATAACACTGCTTTATGATTTTCTAACCAATCCATTTTGATAATTACATCATAAGACCCTAATTGTAAAATGTTTAGATTTGTCTTTGTGTTTTGACCACCTAAACTGAAGTCAGAATTGAAAATAAAGTTGACAACTTTTCTTTTTGTTCCTGTTGCTATTTGTAACAGCCAAGATTTTTCATGTCTCGATTTCTTAAGTTTATTTGACTCCACAATACCAGGAGTGATATAACTCAATGTAGCTCCAGGATCAATTAAAAAACAAATACAAGTGTTATTGATTTTACTTTCGATTTCCACCACAGAGGACTGGTGTTCAGCTTGTCGTCCATCCACTGCTACATTTATCCGATGCAAGATTCTGCCCACATCTCCCACCATAAAGGATTCCTACAGATTGTGAATAGTAGTTCTGGTTGCTGAAATCAAATGTGGGCAGCTCCTTCTTAGATGAGGTTCTCCATATTCCCAGCATTTTAATGGTTCACAGGGGTTGTCCCCAAACTTCTTTGTTCCCCGATTTACTGGTTTTCCACCTCCTTGAGTTCTTGGATTGTTGGAGTGAAAGTCATTCCCTGGAAATATTTTTGTTGTGTTTTGATAAGGAGCCGGCTGGTATCCCTTCTTCCACTGGTTCATTTGGTCTTGTTTTCTGTCTTTCCAAGCCTTGGGAAATTATGACCATTGTTTGTATTGGTCATAACACATTCGGGCTTTCCTGAATACTTCACTCAAGGAATTGGGATTATCAAATTTGATTGTATCCTTGTAGGAATGTGGTAATCATCTTAGGAATCGTTGGATTTTCACTTTATCCTCCCGGATATAAGGTACAAACCTTAATAATTTCAGGAATTTGTTTATCAGATCTTCCATAGCCATTTGACCAAGTCATAGCTCATAAAATTATTTGTTTTTTCTTTCATGGTAACTTTCAGATAGGTATTGTTTCTTAAAGTCTGACCATCCCATCTATTTATCTTTTAGGCCCTTGGCCAATTTCAGGTCTTGCCACCAAATGCTGGATTTTCCTTTCAGATTATAGATGGCCATTTTGACCTTCAGATTACTAGAATATTTGTATATCTAGAAATACTTCTTGATATCTAATAACAATTCTTCATCTTCCTCCCTTGTTCTGGATTCCCCATCAAAGGTAGTGGGTTTAATTTTCTTAAATTCTCCCTCAAGGTGATCTACCTGTTTTCTTTTTTTTCCTGCTTCTGTTTTATCTTGAGTTGAAGGTGTTCCTTCAGATGAGTTGTCCCATTTTTCTACTTCAGGACCAGAATTCTTGGAGGCCCTTTTACTTACCTCCTCTTCCTAGTTCTTGTCCTTTGGGGTTTTCTTTGTCTCTATACTACGCAGCAGGACTTCATTTATTTCATGTTGTTCTTGTTGTGCCTTCTTCAGTTTCTCATTTTCTTCTTTGTAAACATGTAGCTCAATACTGAGATTCCTCCTCATTTCCAAAACTTCAGTAGGTGAGATTCTGTCACTATTTTTTCTTGGATCTTCAGGAGGTCTTTGTTAAGGATTCCCCTCAAGTATGATTTATGTGTCATCCTGGGTTGCCATGATTAACATAAAACAGAAAGGAGTTTTATGTTCGTAAAAGTAATGGTTTGTTAGTTTTACATAGACAGAAATATGTGCTAAGTAATTACTTTGGCCCTGTTCAAGGTCCAAGTGTTGTAACCTTTGCTCTGATACCATATGTAATGTACCTCAAATTTTCCATAAATATTTTTTCTAAGGGACCTTAATCTTCAAATTCATTTAAGAGATTTGAATTTAAGAGGAAGTAATATTCAATTCCTATTTATAAATCTCTGAGGGGTGTCTTATGTTCCGACTACCACATGACGACATATTTACACCAGTCTTACTTACTTTACACATTAAAACTTATATGGATGATTTTCCATAATTCTATCAATTCCCTCCACTTTCAACTACTCTCATGTGTATATATATATATATATATATATATATATATAGTAGACTAGACTTAGAAATTATAGTCCAATCTCTCCTTTAAACATGAGTTTCTATGCTTGCATGCAAGACTATCCTATTTAACCTTGAAATAACAATCATATACCACATATAATGTATCAGGTCATGACTCTAGCTTAGAGGTGAATATAAGAGGCTTAGTAATAGATGCTTAGCATCATTTGGTAAGGTCCAATTCATTAAAAGAATTCCTTACAAATTAATAGTGGTTAGAGATCTTCTAGTCACCACTTAAATGAAGGTCTTGGGTAACAAAATCCCACACTAATCCTCGTTTAACTTCACCTTAACTAAACAATGTCTCAACAAAGTCTTAATTTGAATGATATGTTAATTGTGATGAAACAGTTGGATTGAACATGTCCCAACTAGTTGTTTCACGAAGGGATTATTATTAAATACACGTTTTCTTGGCATGGGGAGAATGGTTTACCTGTCAGGAAGGAGTTAAAGATCTAAATCTGCCATTTAATGGCGGTCTTGTGTGTGCAAGTTTTGATGTTTTCATGTGACCCTTCACCCAATCTAACTGTGCCAACTCTACCCTCATCACATTTCTATACCACTCTTCGTACCCTCAACATTTACACTATGTAGTTAGGGATCCTCTTAGGGTTTAATGTGTTTTCTGTTTTCATTGTGAAGTCATTCGAAAGGCTCTGCTTATTATTTTCTCAACAATGAAGGTTGTCAACTTGGGGAAAACGTTACCCGGTGGAACAAATATCACCCTTCGCCCTCCCTGGTAAGCTTACGATACCACTGTATTCTCATCATTAAACGAAGCTCAAGTTTTCATTACAGAGGAAGGACCCTTGTATCAAATCTTGTTTTTTTTAATTAAATCTCTCCATTGTCATTATTCCTTGTAAATTTCCTGACTTGTTCCGCTTCTGGATAAGTAGATGATTCCTACTTTATTCTATTCTCCATATTCCTGAGAGGTCTCAGAATCTCATTCCCTTGTTCCGAATTTTAAAAGAGTTTCACATTCATTAGTTCTCATGTGGTTTTTAGTATTATGGTTCCGTTAATGCCTACTATTGTTATTCTATTACGCTCCCTCTGTTGATATGTGTTGAGGCCTGATGTTGAACAATCTGTGAGGCTTCGTGGGGTTTTTGGTGTGGCTAAAAGTCTGTGTTGAGTATTGCATATTGCATTGCATTCCTTTCTTTAATTTTATAAGGGTTGAGTCCACCCTTATGTATTTCTCAACAAACCCTTAGCTGGTCCTTTTGAATAAAAGGCTATTGCATTATTGTCCAGCACAATTCGAAAAAATGTGACTTCTATGTCGTTTTTTTTTTTGAACAGTTCGACTGAAATACCCTATGGCATAAGATGTTTGAGTTTGTAGCATTTCTTAGATTAAGTATGTCTCACTATCAATATTGTTGTCTATGGTAGTACACAGTGTCTTTAAGTCTGGTAAAAGTTCACCAGAAGGTTAATTCTGTATTTATCGTTGCTTTATAAGTACCCTCTGCAATATAGACAGTTGGTTCCGGGAGGGTTCTAATCTCAATAATTACATATAGCATTTGGTTTGTGTCTACCTTTATACTATGCCTTCGGCCTACTCAAATGACATGTCTTATCCAATGTGTATTTTAAATATTAGCATTGTTGTTCTTTTTCATTTCATAAAGAAAATTGATTCTATGTTTCGTTTCCAACGCTAATGATGGGGCTCTGTTGATGCGAGTGTACCCATCAGGAATACTTTGACCATCCTCCCTTTGGCATGGGAGATCTATTCAACCAAAAAATGACAAGGGAAGGACACCAAGTCTCTAATCATGATTTAAGTATCATTTCAGAATCAATTGTTGGCCTCATTTGTCGTTCTATTGAAAGTTTTCGTTAGCTTTACTTTTGTATATTTTACTAACGTTTACAATAAAAATTCCTTGTAGAGGTTTCGACCACACAAGGTTCTAGATGTCAGTTCCTATCATTCGTGCAAAATGTATTTGTGTTCCATGCACAATACCTCCCAGACTTAGCTTTCCAAGTTCTAGAAATGAGGACCAAGGTTCTCTCCAACTTTATCATTAATAAGTGAAGTTTCATCTTGATTTCCTGTATCGGTTGGTTAAGGGGTAAACCCTATGTTTATGTCGATATCTCATTGTTGGAAGAGAATGCAATACTTGCGTGAGGTTGGAGACATTTTTATTTTGGTCTGATTGGATTTGTGTTACAAAATTTAAAGGTTTTAATCCCCAGATTCTTTCTCTGGTATACTTGTAATTGAAATACCAGGGTTAGAAAATTTAAAATCCAGTCATAATGGTACTATGGTTCTTTAAACTAACTATACTATTTATAAAGAAGGCATATCATCCTGTATACTTCGAGAAAATATGTTTCCAAAAATTCTCTTTTTGTTACTTCTGTATTGATATATTATGAGGCTTCGTTGTAGTCAAATAGAACTATTATTTCTTTTAATTCCTATTTATCTTTTCAAAAAATACTATGAAGACTAAATAGATTGTCTATCTTCCATTATATTTGAACACCTGTTGGAATTGAATTTGAAAAACCTACAGGAATGCATGTATGAAATTAACTTACAAACTTCTGGAACATGAATTTCTTCAATTCGAATCTCAATGAAGTCGAAAATAGAATATTTTAAACTTTTGTAGAGGTATTAGGTATACATAATTATATATAAATATATATGTACATAACCCTATACGAATGTTTATTCTTCCCATACATCGATATTATAGTAGTGTTATTACTTTGTAAAACTCATTACAGTAATATGCAAGTGTATAAATAATTGGTTCTTGTATACCTTTCAGTATTTCTAAAGTTGAAGATGCAGTAAAAAGACTCCGTCAAATTGATTTTCCTATACTTATAAAAACACAGGGTTCCTGCTATCCAAAATTGCAAGTCAGTCTGATTTTGTTTAAACTAGAAGTATGCTAGCGTATTCACAAAGATTATTATTCTATGCATAACAAGCATATATATGTGTGTGTGTGTGTGTGTGTGTCTGTGTGTGTGTGTGTGTGTATACATACATGCAGTTTTATTCAAAGCTTAAATTTAACAATTGTACGGGTTTAAACTACGTTTGTTACATCCATTCGTAGTTTAACTCTCAGCGATAATTCACAAAGTACTATACTAACTCTACTCTTTTAGTCATTTACATCAAAGAGATTCTTGATTAAAAGGAAAATCATCATAAATAATTTACCCAGTAACATATAGATGTATTCTGTCAACCATTTAAAAACAAGAGATATATAACCAGAAAAGAGTAGATGAGCATATCTGAAACAGTTTGTTGAAATACAAAAGGAAAAACCACATTCCTCCCAAGCTTAGAATGGAACAACCAATGTAAATTGCTCCATTCACCTCCTAGCCTGACCATGAATCCATGAGGGCAAAATCAGAACTCCCCTCGACAATATTCCTTCTGTTTCGGTGACTCCTCCTTGCCTCACACTCAATGATGAATATTCATAAGATGAAGAGGTAATAATCATTTTTCCAGCATACTAGCCAACGCCCTTCCTCCTCTCATATGCCATACATCAAAAGTCATTTTTGCTTAGGTCTTTCCCCCTTGGGAATTTTCGCAACTTTCCAAATCCCTGATTTTCAGGGGCTTCCCATGGCCAAATTCTTTATATGCCAATTGTAACAATCAGCCCTGAGGTAGTTCCAACATGTTCCCCACTCATGGAGTCATGTTCAATTGATTTTAACATGGTTGTTCCATTTGTCCATCAACAATAATTTTAAAAATTTTTGTTTCATACAAGTGTCATAGTCAAATAGTTAGTTGGGTCAAATCAGATCTCTGCCCAACAATCATAATTATCAATTACAATTAACTAAATTCAAAATTTGGAATTTCCATAAATGGAAAAAAATTTCCAATTTTGAATTTACCTAAAACAAAATTAATTTCCGAAGAAATTTCAAATTCAAAAATAATTTATTTTGGGGATGTTACATGTAGCTTCATCATATTTTCATTTTTCCCCTTCAATGTATACAAATATATGCATACTCCAATTCATATGTGTTACTAGTTATCAATCCCTATGGAGGGCATGTTAGAACTACATGCTAATCATTATCTACATGATGGTGTACATAGAATACTTTTTTTGCTTGTGATGCTAAAATAAATGGATCATCTTGCACTATGTCGTTACTTAATAATCTCTTTAGATTCACCATTGTGAAACCAATTTCATAAACTTTTATTCCATTCTTCTTCTGTACACCAATAACATTTTAACAAGAGACACACCATGCAATAGTAGTCCAATATGATTATTTATTGGATCACTCCATAACATGTTGTCGTTTGACATATTGGATTCTTGTCTTTTTCACTTGATCTCATTAATGTTTGTGAATCTATGGACCCGCCACTATTTTGGGTGGTCCTAAAATTCTCTATTCTTTTAATATGAAATCTACACCCATTGATTAATTATCCCTCATAATTAGTTCCATATTTCCTTGGGCCATGTGCCAACCATTTAAGGGTATCACAAATAATTTCTTTTCTTTCCACCTGTAAATTATTAAATGTCATTAGAAAACCATGCAATTTCAAACTACATAAAAGGATCCTTAGTTCATACATCATAATAGTCTTGTTCAATGAATTATAAATAATTAGAATATAATGAATATATCATTACCTGTTTTCTTAACCAATCACCAAATTGTTGGTTGTGGAGATTTTGTAGCAAGGCTTCATCCTTTTGGGCTTGGATGTTTTTATTGGTGATTTCACTCACGTGCATCCTACTTTCTATTAATATCAAAGAACATCATTTTCAAAGTATTTAAATAGATTTTAATAAAAAATGGTTTTCTAAGGTCATGCTTATTACTTACTTTATACAATGTCAAACTTCATATATGTTGTGCAAGACCCACCTATGGGCTTGTAACAAACTGATATTATCCATTTCAAAAGAATTCCCACTAGATAATGACTTCCCATAGTGATCAAGCTCTCCCTCTTCATCATCCCAAGCATCATTTCTATTAGGCATGCTTCCAATATATTCCATACATTTAACATATCCAGCACAAAATTTGATGGATTCCTCCACACTGTATTTTTCAGCTATGCACCCTTCGGGCATATTCCTGTTCTTCACATAAATTTTGTAAACTTTCATGTTCTTGAAAAAAAAACACATCAAACTTGTAGTCAAATGAAGAGTATGCATACATATTTGTTATCAATGTACTATAGGAAAATAATATATTGGAATTTATGTGGATTTGTACACTCTAAAACTTCACTGACCTTTCAAAAGGGTACATCCATTGGTATGCATCTTGACCACAAAAACATAACTCTCGTACCAAGTGTACAGTCAAATATATCATTATACCAAATAAATATGGGCGGAAATATTTTTCTAGTAAGCACAATGTCTCCACGACATCATCTTCTAAGTTTTCAAGATATGTTGGATCCACCATTTTTGCACAACTTAACCTAAAAATGAAGCAAATTCTACAAATGGTGATTCACATTGCTTTTGGTAGCACATGACGCAATGCTAATAGAAGGATTTGTTGCATGAGAACATGGAAATCAAGTGCTTTAATATATATATATATATATATATATATTTGAACTATAACCATCATGCACTTTTAATGTGAACAAAACAACACAAAGTGTCTCTTTCTCTTTTTTTTAAAAGAGTGTGTGGTGTGGGTGGAAGAAGTATTATTTTCCTTGGTCTTGTGGCCATAGTGATCTCCTTATACCCAACTGGTGTAAGTCATCATGGGTATTTTTTCCATCCTTTGATTTTCCTTTTATATCTAGAAGGGTTCCAAGATTACTTTCACATACATTTTTTTTCTATATGCATAACATATAAAATGTGGCATACTAGGAGTTTCAACATCCAACCATATCATAATGAATTCATGATAATATGGAGGAAAAACTAAACAAAATATTCAAATAAAACATATAAACATACTAAAATATGCCAAGCATCATACATTTAATAATTATCTATATTTAGTGTGTGTAGAGTGTACATACCTCCCAATATGGAAAATTGATTAGAATTGGCCTTTTCTTCCACATGACAATGTTTTAATTTTCACCTTTTTTTATATTTCTCTTTCTTTTTTTACTATCACATTTCCCACAATTTTCTTCATTTCCTTCTATTTCTGCAAAACTATCTCATACTTTTACAATTTTAGGTGTAATGTGATGCTTAGGATTCCCATTAAATGGTCCTTTTTTAGAACAATACTTATAATTCAATGTGACGCAACCCACACCCTCGACGGCCAGGTCGCCCACCAGGACCTTCACAAACCTCAGCCCGAAGAGTCCAAGCTCTTCCAACTCCCTCGGGAGTCTCCTACCCACAGTTATAGTTCCACGCGATCCTCCCCTTGGAAATCGGGAGATCGGGTCTCGTGATATCGCGAGATTCGTGACACTGCTTCCAATCACTCAACCGCTGAAACTCCGACTCTGAATGGTCAACGGTCAACCTTGGGGTATCGCTATTCGCGATGCCGAGTCCTCACGCTTCAAAACCCCCGAGCTCTGAAGTGCTGATCCCCGGTGTGAGGCCACCTGTCCTCCACTAAGTCTCTCGGACCCCACGTTACCACGTCATGTCGGAACTTCGCGGATCGCGGGTCCGCGACTCCAAGTTTCCTGGTACTGGGAACCCCGAATGCCGAAACCCCGATGCCCCGGATTCGTGCCACCTGTCCCTCCGAAACCGACGGTTCCGATCAAATCGGGAAATCGCGCGTCGCGACTTCGACGTGCATGAAACCTTTGCACTCGCCAACACCGATTTGACGATATGCAACGGCAACTGATTCTCCCTGCACCTGAGGGTTAACCGCCTCACTCCTTCTCCCAGATCCAACGATCCACGGGACTTCGCGATTCTTCACGACAAATCCAAGTCGCCGATTCTCTTCCTCTATGAAGAGATCTATGCTCCACCACCTTCGTCCTGTGCGACCTCTGCTAGGTCGATTTCTTCAGCGAACAAAAGGAGCTATCCCTCCTAAGATTTGCTCCCCGACTCCTTCAAGGATTCCTCGAACACGCTCCTGGTGTTCGATCTTCAATCACTTCTGAAAGTGTTGAAATCTTCTAAGTCCGGTGCGTCCACGCTCGCAACGGATTCAACCTTTCCTCCTCTCAGACTTGCTACTGAGACTCGGATTCACCCTGCACTCACCTGCACGGCTCGAATACTCAAACCCAACTCTAAACAAAAGAGAACAAAAGTTCAACTACTTAGCCTCCTCGACGCACTCTATGCGGAGGTATTCAACTGCACTCGATGCAGGAATCTCCTGGCCTAAGTAGA
>ML861006.1:24528-36416 GCA_009831015.1 Picea engelmannii | reverse complement strand
TGGGAAATCTCTCTTTTCTTAGGTGTGCCATAACCAAATCTCAAACTTCAAAGTTCAGTTCTCTTCTTTCCAAATCTTCTCTCTGCTTGTACTCGCTGGTGTTCTCTTGAAGCTGTTGCTTGACCTGTTCATTCAATTCCTACATGGCTATTGCAAAATCTTCACCATCTGCACTTCTCATCTCCTGCTTTTCCAACTTCCTCAGCTCCTAAAGTCCTCTTGGATGCATCCCATACACATTTGGAATGGACTTAAACCTGTGCTTCTGTTGGGTGTATCGTTATATGTAATTTTTGCTTGTGCAAGTACTTAATCCCACTGTTTGGTATGTTCACTTACTAAACTTATCAAGATGTTTCCTAAATGTCTATTTACCACCTATGTTTGTCCTTCAATCTGTGGGTGGTATGCTGAACTGAATTTGAGATTGGTTTTTAACTTCCTCCAATGAGTTCTCCAAAAATGACCCACAAATTTAGTATCTCTGTCAAAAATAATACTTTTAGGAAAGTCCATTCAATCTCACTACTTTCTTGAAGAACAAGTTGGCAGTGTGAGTTGCATCACTTGTTTTAATGCAAAGATATAAAATGTGCCATTTTGGAGAATCTATCAACCACAACAAAAATAAAATCATTACTTTTTTGAATTTTAGGCAATCCTAACACAAAATCCATACTCATTGAATTCCATGGTCTGCTTGGAATAGACAAAGGTCAATACAATCCAATATTCTGACTTTTTTCTTTTGCATGTTGGCATATCTTGCACTTTTCAACAAACCTTTTTACATCAACTTGCATACCTGACCAAAAATAATATGCATTTAATAGAGAAAATGTTTTGTCCTGTCCAAAATGTCCTGCTAAGCCATCATTGTGCTTCTCCTTCAACAAATTCTCCCCTATTGAACATTATAGAATGTATAATTAGCTGCCTTTGAACAATAGTCCTTGAAGCATATAATCCATTCAAGGACTTCTATCTCCAGCCACATGATTCTCACAAATTCTCCCTTATTGAACATTATAGAATGTATAACTAGCTGCCTTTGAACAATAGTCTTTGAAGCATATAATCCATCCAAGGACTTCTATCTCTAGCCACATGATTTTCACAAGTTGCATAAGCTTCTTTGGAATCTGCATCTTCCTTATACATTTTCTTCAAAGCATCAAATCCTAAAACATTTACTTGGAATTCATGTTAAATCAAATTTATTTTGTTTAATGCATCTGCAACTTTATTAGACTGTCCACTGATATGCTTGATAACAAAAGTAAAATTCTGCAAAAACTCAACCCACTTAACATGCCTTCGACTTAATTTTGTTTGGCTGCTAATAAACTGTAGGCATGGTTATCATTATACAAGACTCTTTAGGCATTAAATAGTGTTTCCATTTCTTCAATGCATGAACAATGGCATAAAATTCTGTCATATGAGGAGTATTTTTGTTTAGCATAATTAAGTTTTTCACTAAAATAGGCAATTGGTTTTCCTTCTTGACTCAAAACAACACCTATAGCAGTTCCACTAGCATCACATTCTACTTGGAAAAGTTTACTAAAACTAGGTAATGTAAGAATATGTTGTTTTGTGATCTTCTTTTTAAGTAATTGAAAACCTTTTTCAGTGTCTTCAATCCATTGGAATCGTTGTTTGTTTGCTTTAATTGTTTCCACAATTTGCGCACAAATTCCACTGAAGTTTTTGATGAACTTTCTGTAAAAACTTGCTAAGCCATGAAAACTTCTTTACCTAAAAAATACTCCTTGGAATAGGCCACTCTATTATTTCTCCCGATCCATCTTCAAGCCCTCTTGTGATATGACAAAACCCAAATAAACTAACTCTGTTCTCATAAAAATACACTTATTCAAATTGATTAGTAATTCTGTTTTTGTCGCTTATTCAAAACCAATCCAAGATGTCTAAGATGATCTTCCTTTGAATGATTGTAAATCAACATATCATCAAGATAAACAATAACAAATTTTTCTGTAAAATCTTTAAGCACTTCATTCATCAACCTCATAAAAGTGCCCGAAGCATTTGTCAAGCCAAATGGCATTACTAATCACTCAAAGTCCATCATTAGTTATGAATGTTGTTTTCCATTCATTCCCTTCTCTAATTCATATTTGATGATATCCACTTTTTACATCTATCTTAGAACAATACTTTGCAGTACTTAAACAGTCCATCAAATCATCAATACGAGGCAAAGGGAATCAATCCTTGATTGTGACCTTATTGATGGCCTTAGAATCTGTACACATTTTCCAACTTCCATCTTCCTTGAATGAGATCTATGTGATGGTTGATGATTCTTACTGGAGGTAATTCATTTGGGAAGTCGTCCACAACAATATCAACAAATTCACCCAATAAATTTTGAATTTCTTCAGGAAAATCAATCACCTTTAAGACTATCGTTGACTTACTAATTAATGGAAAATCTCCCTCATTTTTGATCCGATGTAAAAACTCTTTGCCAATTACCATCTACATCTTAGGATTGACCTCTTCAATTACATTCTCATCTTTCAAAGGTATGGGTGTATGCTTCTTTCCATCCTTCTTGAAAGTGTAAATAGTACTCCCACCATGAATTGCTCTTTTATCAAACTGCAAAGGCCAACCTAAAAAAACATGACAAACATCCATAGGCAAAACATCAGAAATTACTTGATCTTTATAACTCCCAACCTGAAATTTCACTTGCATTACTCATTCACTAAGAGTTGATGCCCCCTTTTGTAGACAAGATACCTTATAAGGAGTTGGATGTACTATCTTCTTTAGGCCTAATTTATCAACAATTTAAGTAGACACAAGGGTGTTAGTACTTCCACTATCAATAATAACTTTGCAACATTTACCTATGTGGTTCTCAACAATGTCTTTCTTTGAGCAGGATTCTTTGGACACTCATAAGATCTCTAACCATCATGTTTATTGCAACTAAAACATTTGCCCAAAAGAACTGCACCTTTACCTCTTGGGTAAGGTCTTCTACCTCTAAAGGAATCATTACCTCTTGTTGATTGCCATTGCTAGTGTGAACTATTCCCTGCTTCTTTTTGTCCTTGAAATTGACCTCTGCCACTCCTCTGTCCTTTGCCTTTGTTATGTCAACCTCTTCCTCTTAAATTATGCTTTGTGGACAATTTCTTTTCTTCCGTAAGAGCAAACTGGTATGCTTCTTCTATTGACTTTGGAGTCAACACTGATTTCATCTTGAATATCAAATATTTATCCATTAATATAACTGGCTACTTTCTTTATGTCTTCTTCCACATGACCAACTCTAATATTTATTTTGTAAAATTCCTTTGTATATTCTTTAACTGTCATACCTTTTTGTCTGAGATTTTGCATTTGTTTAAAAAGTTTAAGTTTGTATTCCTTAGGCATAAACTTACCACATCCTCATAATTCAAAATACTTGTCCACAACATTGGTCCAATCAATCAACTTTTCAAAATTTATATTGCCTTCATACATAGGTGTTGATATTATGGTAGTTGTGGAGGTATTAACCTCCACGTGTAACCTTGACAAGAATATAATATTCCGAAAAGCAAGAAGAAACCCTAAAACCTTGGACATAATCCTAGAAGACAAATCAACTAAAGAAAATAATTAATATTGAGTCTTTAGCCTCCAAAAAGAGAAGTCGGCCCGGACAGCTAAGAAAGAGCAGTATAAATACAGGATGCAAGAGCTCATTTGTACACACACAGCGTGCAATTGCAGAAATTCAGTAAGTGCGCAAGTCTGGAGAGTAACTGCAACTAGTATTTTCGGTTTTAGGCTTGGATTTTCTCTTGGTTATGGTTTGGACTTTATGATTGGTATGCTAGCTCTGGAGAGTGGTACGCTACCTTGATTGGCTTTTGGAAGCTGGTCATCTGTAGGTGCTAACACGTGTGAAACCTCACTAGTGTCACCACTCTGCAGAGGTGTAGGGTCATCAATGGTATGTGATATGTCTGCTGAGACACCAGTGCTATCATCCTGTCCATCCAACTGTTCCTCCATGTGCAAGGGTCACTATCCTCCTCAAGCGTGTAAGCATAGGAAGCTGGTCATCTATAGGTGCTAACACGTGTGAATCCTCACTAGTGTCACCACTCCGTGGAGGTGTAGGATCATCAATGGTATGTGATATGTCTGTTGAGACACCAGTTCTATCATCATGTCCATCCAACTGTTCCTCCAATGTGCAAGGGTCACTATCCTCTTCAAGCGTGCAAGCATCACTAGCCTCTGTGCAAGAGTCACCATCACTAGCCTCTGAGGTAGAGTCACTATCACTAGCCTCTGTGCAAGAGTCACTGTCATCATTAGACTGCTCTGAATCAAAATCTATCGCTCCATCCTCATACACCTCATCATCACTATCATGGTGTGCCTCAATAATGTGCTCTTGATCTTTACCCCTACACCTATGATCTGATTCCCAAGGCACCTTGCAACTGTAGCAAAGCTGCATGCTCCTAATGGGTGTGGGGTTCCTCTGTTCTTCCAACCATCTAGCTGCTTCTTTTTTCTTTTTATCTGTTATGATGATCCCGTGTAAAATATCCTCTTTGCTCCAATGGGGATTTCTATAGGCTGCATATTGTTGGAAGGTTATTAGGGCCTTAGTTTCCTCGCTAAGGGAGGAATATTTTATCTCCAAGCATGTTATCTCAAAGGATATCATGTCCATTTCTTTCCAACTATCCATTTATCCCTATGAGAGACCCCTCAAGTTGGCATGATTTAAGCTCTGATACCACTGTAATGTTCCCAAGCTAAGATGCAAGGAACATCACGGTTTTGGGTGTCTTTTAAAACTTTTTTGGTTGTGGCATTTCGTCAAACACTTTACTGATCTACTTGTTTAGATGTGTTTACTTGCATGATGGCCTCTTGATTTCGGCCTTAGGGTTTACTGATGTGTTATATGTGTGTATTGTTGCAATAAGCAAGAAGATATAACCATGGAACATACCTTAACCATATGCAATATGATAGACAAGCCAAAACATCTCAAATATGCTTTTATTCATGAAATAGAAGAATCTGCTACAATGAAGATGTCGATCTGGAATGCTCAACAGATGGCTAAGAAGATAGACAATAGAGTTGCTACAAAAAGCTCCCGATAATACAAAATAAGCCTCCAAAGGCTGGATAAGAGATGAAGACCAATGACAAGGTAGATCTTGGTCGTATGAAGTGCCAAACCCCCACTGGAAGATGCCACGTCCTACTAGATGAAGACCAATGACAAGGTAGATCTTGGTCGTATGAAGTGCCAAACCCCCACTGGAAGATGCCACATCCTACTGGAATGCTGAAGCTCTTCAACAATTCGGCCCTGCTGCCAAATGTGTCCAATCACCTCAAGAAGGATGTCAAACAATAGATTGGGTGATGGCATGAACAACCCAGGTGCCTGAATCTCCAAGATCTCCCTCAAACCCTATGGATTTGAACCTCCTCCAAGATATGGTGCGCCCCCCTAGATGCCTGAAAACCTAGATAAATCGACCTCACTCCTAAATGCCTCCAAATGCTCCACAAACCACTAGAATGATAGATTGGGGCTTCGTTACCTCCCTAGTGAAGTCCCAAGCGAAATGGTGAAGATCTAAGCTAACAAATCACTGAAACCACTTTATGAAGTTTGCTCCTCCTCCAATTCGTCCCATGCATCTAATAAATTAAATGGCACTTGAAACGCCTCATGAATGGACTAGATCTAATGTCCAAGGCCCTACAATGAAAACCCAGGTGATAGAATCTCCAAAAGCCCTGCCAATCACCTGCAATGAATCTCTCTCCAAGAATGGTGCGCCCCCCTTGCTAGAAACTCCCCAATGGTGCACCCTCCTTCTCTTCCTGTGCCTATGGCTGGTGTAGAACCCTCCTGCACTGGTGTAGAACCGAACTAGAATGGTGTGGGAGAGTATTGCATCTCCGAGACCAAGCTTGGGACACGCTAGGTGGAATCTTTCACCGCCAAATTGTCCTCTAGGGTTTGTTAAGTCAAAACCCTCAAAACCCCTAATGTTAGGCTCACTAGCTAGAAGCGAGATATCAAAATATGATCATACATGAATGAATGAGTAGAGGCCCTTGCCTTTCCTTTATACTTTTTGCTCACCTTGTCCCTCCAAAGTGACTTTCATTTTATTAATAATTAATTAATTAATTAACCTTTTTACCTCTAAAAATCGCCTTATCTCTCTTTGTGGCTTCCCTGGCCACTGAAAGTCATTTCTCAGCATCCCAACCTGTAGTGTTGTTTCTCTTGATTCCAATGAGCTACTACACTGAGAGGTTCCTCCAAGAAATGTGCCCAAAATGACCTCTTCAGTGAATTTAATTGACTTATAGCCAAAAATACTCAAAACCATGGAAATCGTCGGAATGCCTCGGAACCAAAGCCAATCTATGCGGAATGGTTCATAATGATGAAATAGGATGAGCAATGCAAGCTGGACCCTACAATGCCTCTCAATAACCCCTGTACTCGCTATAACATCCATCTGGCTACTCTGGTCATCATAAACCTCTGCACTGTGATGATGTCCCAAAGTGGGGACATTACAATCCTCCCTACTTGAAAATTGCTTGTCCTCAAGCAATAACTAAATCCCCTCAAATAAAATACCAGGATCCCATGTCCACCTGTGGGATACACAATAGAACCCATCCGAAGATGAATACTCATGCACTCTGCTCCCTAGGTCCCATATCAAGTCATGAACTACTAGCCCCTGGGAAGCATAACCTTGAAATACATCAACTTCGTGAGTCTCCTGCATAAGACACATGACCTCATCTCGAAATGAATCAATCCTCCAAGTCTCTACCAAGATCCATACGACCTCCATCAACTGCTCATGCTGATGCCCAAATGAGGTGTTGCTAGACGTCCGTGAGGCACCCGCAAGCGATGCGCTCCTCTCAACACTGAAGCTCAATGGAAAGTTAGAATAACTTTCCCCTGCAATGGTCCACTCTCCCCTGTCAGTCAGTGAAATGTTCAGTCCTGCAATCCCTGGGTCCCATGCTAACCTCTGTCCAAGATCACCATGCTGGCCTTGCACTACTCTGACTATAACTGTCTGCCCCTTGCATACATACTGGATCCTCCTCTCCTGGATCCTCATGCTGAAATACTTGTGACCATTGGACCTGTTGTCCATGAACTGTATCTGTAAGGACATCTCTGTAGAAGAAGTACCCATGTCCACCCATCTACACGTCCTATCATGATGATCAAGAGTGGAAAGCTGCCTCTCTCTATCAAACAAATCCCTGCAGACCCACTCCAAACCGACCCCTGGTGGAGTGTGTGGCTCTCTGGCGCAACCTGAGTCACCATGTAGTGAAACACCTTGCTCACCAAGTGAACCCCCGGATCCCATGGCAGACTTGGAAGTTTATCACTTCCAACCTCCTTTAACTGCTCCTGTTTCAGACTGATCACCGTCGGAAGCCCTCCGTGCTCATCTGCTATCATCTGGCCTATGGTGCTCACCATCACGCACCAAGTCTCAACTGGCTGCCTATGACGATCCATCTTTGTCCTGCTGGATGCTGTCAAAGTGCTCCTGTCAGGTGGTCTCGGCCCGTGCACTCTCCATGCCCTCTGCCACTGTCTATCTCTCCTCATGTTGTTGTCCATGATAAAAGTGTCGGGAAAGCGTAACAGGGGCATCTGTAGCTGACCATAGAACTGAAAAATACTACCCACCCCGGTTAATCCCAAGGATTTGACCAAAAGCACGTCTACCTGTACCCCTGATAACTACTCGTCCGTAGCCATCACTAGACCCCAATCATCAGGTACAACTAGAAGTAACTCCTCCAACTGTTGGTCAACCAATCTCCATCTCTCATCTCTCATGCAACTGCTGATATGGTGAAGGTGCTCTCTCATACCCATGTGCTGCTGCAAAGGAGTGGTATCTGCATGCTCCCCTAAGTGTGTCTCCTCCCTGCAAGGCAATACACCCTTCTGAATCCCACCATACATCTCATCATGTCTCTGTGAGCTATCACTCATCACTGTATGCTCTAGCATACTCATGTCATCTCCCGTAGACTCATGCTGCATCACAGATCATCGACGTACTATTGGATCAACCTCTATATGGAGGTCAACCGCTCTCTGGACACAAATGGAAGTGTCCTCCATCAACGGGTGCTCCTTTGTTAGACCACCACCATCTTCTAGCCATGTGACCGAAGAACATATCTGAGTATCCACTAGGACAGATGAAGTGGATCTCTGATGGATCTCCTCAAGAAGCTCATCTGATCTGGACTCTGATTCTTGGAGGGTTCTCTGTGTGCCTCTCAAGAATCCTCTAGTGCTCTCCAACCCCTGAGTAAGTCCGTCCACCTCTAACTCCTGCGCCCTCAGAGCCTCATGATACATCTCACCAATCCTCAATAGGTAGTCTCTGTCAGTCAACAACTGCTGGTAATTGGACCTCATCATAGATACTCTCTCCCTGAGCGTATGGAAGTCATCCATGGAAAATCCCTCATTTTCACTATCATGTGCCATTGATGCCTCCCAACGGTAATTGACCACCAATGCATGTGTGTCAACAAAACGTCTAGCGACTGTCATGATCATAGCCTCACTAACTCTCAACTGTCCTGCTAAGTGGTGTGACTCCTGATCATAGTCATGCTAAGGTACAACCTCATGCCTCTCACTGCTGGTGCTATCACTAAAATCCTCAACAACACTCTCTGTAGAAGATAAAGTGTCGAACTGCCTATTGTCTACTGTGCCACTGGGTTTGCCCATATGTAACTGCACATCATCGTCAACTGCTAGCTCTCTCTGAATCATACTGTATCCGGTGTGAGCAACTGTATCCTCCTATGCACTCAATCTGCTACTATCATCTGTGCCTGGATCCCATATAGATGTATCCAGACACATGTTATGGTCATCCTGAATGCTAAAGAGTGCATCCTCATCTAGGCAGGCCGATCTTGGAAGTAGATGGCCCTGCACTACTCTGACTATGACTATCTGCCCCCTGCATACATATTGGATCCTCCTCTCCTGGATCCTCATGCTGAAATACCTATGACCATTGGACTTGTTGTCCATGAACTGTATCTATAAGGACATCTCTGTAGAAGAAGTACCTGTCCACCCATTTCCACGTCCTATCATGATGATCAAGAATGGAAAGTTGCCTCTCTCTATCAGACAAATCCCTGCAAACCCACTCCAAACCGAACCCTGGTGGAGTGTGTGGCTCTCTGGCGCAACCTGGGTCACCATGTAGTGAAACACCCTGCTCACCAAGTGAACTCCCGGATCCCATAGCAGACTTGGAAGTTTATCACTTCCAACCTCCTCTAACTGCTCCTGTGTCAGACTGATCACCGTCGGAAGCCCTTCGTGCTCATCTGCTATCATATGGCCTATAGTGCTCACCATCACGCACCAAGTCTAAGATGGTTGCCTATGACGATCCATCTTTATCCCGCTGGATGCTGTAAAAGTGCTCTTGTCAGGTGGTCTCGACCCACGCACTCTCCATGCCCTCTGCCATTGTCTATCTCTCCTCAAGCTGTTGGCCATGATAAAAGTGTCGGGAAAGGGTAACAAAGGCATCTGTAGCTGACCATAGAACTGAAAAATACTACTCGCCTTGGTCAATCCCAAGGATTCGACCAAAAGAACGTCTACCTGTACCCCTGATAATTGCTCGTCCGTAGCCATCACTAAACCCCAATCATCAGGTACAACCAGAAGTAACTCCTCCAACTATTGGTCAACCAACCTCCATCTCTCATCTCTCATGCAACTACTGATATGGTGAAGGTGCTCTCTCATACCCATGTGTTGCTGCAAAGGAGTGGTATCTGCATGCTCCCCTAAGTGTGTCTCCTCCCTGCAAGGCAATACACCCCTCTGAATCCCACCATACATCTCGACATGTCTCTATGAGCTATCACTCATCACTGTATGCTCTGGCATACTCATGTCATCTCCCATAGACTCATGTTGCATCACAGATACTGGGCGTATTGCTGGATCAACCTCTATATGGAGGTCAACCGCTCTCTGGACACAAATGGAAGTGTCCTCCATCAACTGGTACTCCTTTGTTAGACCACCACCATCTTCTAGCCATGTGACCGAAGGACATATCTGAGTATCCACTAGGACAGATGAAGTGGATCTCTGACGGATCTCCTCAAGAAGCTCATCTGATCTGGACTCTGATTCTTGGAGGGCTGTTTGTGTGCCTCTCAAGAATCCTCTAGTGCTCTCCAACTCCCGAGAAAGCCTGTCCACCTCTAACTCCTACTCCCTCAAAGCCTCATGATACATCTCACCAATCCTCAATAGGTAGTCCCTGTCAGTGAACAACTGCTGGTAATCGGTCCTCATCATAGATACTCTCTCCCTGAGATTATGAAAGTCATCCATGGCAAATCCCTCATCTGCACTACCATGTGCCACTGATGCCTCCCAGCAGTAATCGACAACCAATGCATGTGTGTCAACAAAACATCTAGTGGTTGTCATGATCATAGCCTCACTATCTCTCCACTGTCCTGCTAAGTGGTGTGACTCCTGATCATAGTCATGCTGAGGTACCACCTCATGCCTCTCACTGCCAGTGCCATCACTAAAATCCTCAACAACACTCTTTGCAGAAGATAAAGTGTCGAACTGCCTGTTGTCTACTGTGCCACTGGGTCTGCCCATATGTAACTGCACATCATCCTCAACTGCTAGCTCCCTCTGAATCATACTGTATCCGGTGTGAGCAGCTGTATCCTCCTGTGCACTCAACCTGCTACTATCATCTGCCCCTGGATCCCATATAGATGTATCCAGACACGTGCTATGGTCATCCTGACTACTAAAGAGTGCATCCTCATCCATGCAGGCCGATCCTGGAAGTAAGTGCTCCATAAACCTATCAGCATCCACAATCTGCTCAACTAATGGAGTTTCCAAAAGTTGTGACTCAATCTCTTCATGTTGATCTGTATGTGTAAAGTCAACTGTATGTACGTCATGTACCTCCTCCTGGAGTAGTGGATCTACACATCCATGGTGTGCATCCTGCATGTACGATTCCTCTATGCTACTACTATCCTCATATGTCGTGGCTATCATGGGAATCTAGAAAAATGTCAGATGTGTCACAACCACCATAGGAAGTTGGTCATCTGTAGGTGCTAACACGTGTGAATCCTCACTAGTGTCACCACTCTACAAAGGTGTAGGGTCATCAATGGTATCTGATATGTCTGTTGAGACACCAGTGCTATCATCCTGTCCCATCCAACTGTTCCTCCAATGTGCAAGGGTCACTATCCTCCTCAAGCGTGCAAGCATCACTAGCCTTTGTCCAAGAGTCACCATCACTAGCCTCTGAGGTAGAGTCACTATCACTAGCCTCTGTGCAAGAGTCATTGTCATCATCAAACTACTCTGAATCAGAATCTATCACTTCATCCTCACACACCTCATCATCACTGTCATGGTGTGCCTCAATAATGCACCCTTGATCCTTACCCCTACACCTATGATCTGATTCCCAAGGCACCTTGCAACTGTAGCAAAGCTGCGTGCTCCTAATGGGTGTGGGGTTCCTCTGTTCTTCCAACCATCTAGATGCTTCTTTTCTCTTTTTATCTGTTATGATGATCTCGTGTAAAATATCCTCTTTGCTCCAATGGGGATTTCTATAGGCTGCATACCGTTGGAAGGTTATTAGGGCCTTAGCTTCCTCGCTAAGGGAGGAATATTTTATCTCCAAGCATGTTATCTCAAAGGATATCTTGTCCATTTCTTTCCAACTATCCATTTATCCCTATGAGAGACC